>JANTCA010042080.1:0-41089 GCA_024741275.1 Chironex yamaguchii
ACACACTCCCCGGATTACTTCACCTTAGTGAATAATACGTACAGATATATATATAACTAGTACAAATAGAAAATTTTGTTATCTACTTCTTCAAATTTGATTCAAATACTATCTGCGTCTCTTCTTACAATTTCTCCAATAACCGCCGCATCAAGTCGCGCTCTATTATCAGCAATCGGCTGCGTTTGCTCGTTTCGCGCATGCTTAGTCATCGGTCGGGTGGAAGATTCGTCGTTTGTCGGTAGGTCTGGTTCGTTGACGGGAATCTCCAATGGTATCAGGTGTTTAATTGATCGATTGAGCACTTTTTCTGGTTGTCCTGCTACTTGTATCCCTGCGGATCTTACGGTCCCATCAGTACCCTCGTACAGTTGTACTATTTTTGCTAACTTCCAGAAACTCTGTTTTGTTTGCTCGTTTCTGACTACGACTATATCACCTATCTTAATGCGTGATTCTTTATCCGTACTCTTGGGTTTGCACATTTGCATCAGACCTAACAGATAGTCATTCTTCCATGCTTTCGAGAATTGTGATAAAAGTTGGTGATGATAACGTGCTCTTTTTGACAAACCTTCGTACGTATTTACGATCTCGAAGTAGCCTTCGCTAGGTAAACGGTTCAAATTTCTGCCGTTTATCAACTGCGACGGCGTTAGGGGATACGAAATACCATTGTCATCACCATAAATGTAGGTTAACGGTCTGGAATTTATCACGGCCTCTATTTCTGTCAGTAAGGTGTTCTACTCAGAATACTGGAGGAACGCTCTGCCGACCTTTTAGTGAGGCATCTCTTAGTGCTTCTAATGAGGCGTTCCCACATCCCTCCCTGTCAAGGGGCGAGTTCCGTGATAAATTGCAACTTGACGCCTTGTGCCGAAAATTATTGTTGGATGCACGGAGACCGGACAAGCTTCTGTATAACCTTAGATGCTGATTTGAAGGTTTTCGCATTATCGGATAGGATTGTTTGTGGTAGGCCACGTCTGGTGCAGAATTGTTGGAAAGCTCTTATAAAGGCTTCAACATCAAGTGATTCCACCAATTCGAGATGTATGGCCCAGGTGGCTGTACACAAATATACATAACATTTCAAACTTCCTTTAACGATGAGAGGACCAGCGAAGTCTACACCTACATGCCCAAATGGAGGGCTGTCGTTGACTCGGGACTTTGGCAAAATCGTATTAAATCTTGACTGATACGGTTGACCTTCCCGTTTTTTGCAAAGGACGCACAAGTTAATGATACGTTTTGCAGCTGCTCTACCACAGGGAACCCAATAACGCTGGCATAATAGGCTTAACGTTTCCTGCGTCCCGTTGTGGAATACCTTATCATGGCAGTCGAGGATCAACAAGTCTGAGTAGTGATGCCGAGTGGGCAATAAAATGGGAGCTTTGCTTGAAGCAAGTACGTTTGCATGTTTCAATCGTGAGCGACATCGCAAGATGTCATTTCCGTTGAAGAAAAGATTAAATTGATTAACATATAACAGAGTTGCTGTCTTTTCTCTCTCACTGGAGCTAGACCACAAATAGTCCGCTTCTTTTGCAAACGTGTCAGCTTGTATAGATTTAATTAATACGGTTTCGGCATGTTGAAGTTTGGCGGCAGTTACAATGTTTTCCATGTTAGGGTGGTGGTTCTTGACCCGTTTTGTCAAGTTACCAATAAATCGGAATACCCAGGCAATACAGCGGAGTAGCTTGCTTTTGCTACTGAAGCGGCTTATGTCTAGAAAACTGGTTAACGTTTGCGTGTGGACCTTTTTTGATGTAAGCATTGCATGCATCATGATCAGTTCATTCTTGACCTTTTCCACGAGTGCGGTTTCTGTCTGTAGGTCATTTTCAGTCGGAGATTTGGGCCATTCAGCTGGACTGAATGTCAAGAAATTAGGCCCCTCCCACCAACAGGGGTTCGTAGGGAAATCTTTCCCATAGTGTCCCCGGGATGTCATATCTGCAGGGTTTTGAGGGCCAGGGCAATAGTGCCATTGGCTTCAGTCAGACAAGCTCAATATTTGAGTAACACTATTACGTACAAACTGGGTCCAGGGTTTCATGTTCCTAATCCAACAAAGAGTTGCGAGAGAATCAACCCAGTAAAATTTGTCGATGGTGTAGTTTGCTAATTCGTCTTCTAATGATGAGTGTACTGTGTCGACCAGTTTGGATAAAAGACATGCGCCCATTAGCTCTAAGAGAGGTATAGTCGGTCGTTTTAGGGGGTTTACCTTGGATTTTGCTGCTAAAAATTTCGTAGACACTTCCCCGGACTCATATTCAATGTGGAGCCTTGTAAGTATCTTGACAACGTCGTTGTTTTCCTGATTTTGAAATTTGAGTGCATGGCTGCAGATCGTAGCACCGAGTATAGATGGACTACATTTGAGCCCAAAAATAAGTCGTCGATGCCTGTACTGAACTATGGACGGCGTGGGATTTTCAATGTCGTCAAACCAAAGGAAGCGAACCTTATTGTGTTCATTTTCCTGGAGGTTTATTTGCAGGAATGCCTTCTCTATGTCTGCTGTAAGGGCGACAAGGTGAGTATGAAACCATATCAATGTATGTATCAAAGAGTAGTGGCAAGTGATTTTCTCCGGTTTCGAGATGATCATTGAGGGATAGGCATTGCTGGTGTGATTTTGCGGAACCATCAAAGACTACACATAGTTTTGTCGTCTCCCTTTCACACTTCATGACTTCGTGATGGCATAGGAAATGGGTATTGTCCGCATTGATTTAGTCGTTTGGCACCTTTTCTATGATCCCCTGTTGTAGTTGGTCTTGGAAAATTGCGTCGCATTCGTGAAAAAGTTCGGGATCACCCTTGAGCCATTTGTGCAATGAATTTAGGCAAAGGCGACTGATATCATAGTTTGTTAGTAAAGGTTAAGTTATGTCAGCCTTCCATGGCAGTGTTACTTTGTAGCGTCTTTCTCTTTCGTTGAAGTTGATTGTTGGGTTTGTGTTGGTAGGCGTAGTTCGCAAGTCTGGATGTTATTGATCATACCCGTCCCATAGTCCGGAGGTTTCATGTCTCCAGAATGCCTTCAGGCAATCCACTATTTCACTGTGCTCATCCAGTATTTTGGACTGCGGGGGTAGAACGTCGATGGCGAGGCAAGTGGAAACAGTAGTGGGGGACATATAATTGTCGTCCGTGGTATGTGTAATATTCACAAGGCCTGTAAGTAACCATCCAAGTTTACTGTGGGTTGTGATAGGTCCGCTTTTGCCCCTAATTATTTCGCCGCCTATGAAATCGTAGTAATAGTTTGCGCCTACTAATACACCTATTTCCTTGTCACTGCCATCAAAAGTATCTGCTAAAGATAACACTTGCAAATGAGGATAATCCTCAATCCTAATGTTACACGACATAGGGGAACATATCCTTGGAAAGCTTAAGGCTTTAATCACAAACTTGATTATCATACTTATCCGTTCCAAACGTATTCAAATTGATGCGTTCTGACTTCTCGGAAACCAGCTTTAGTTCCCTTTCGACTTTTTCGGACACATAGGACTTCTGACTTCCCCCGTCGAACAGTACATTGACAACGATCGATTCATCCTTGTTGTCGCCATAAATAGTAGCCTTTGCCGTTTGTAACAGTATGTTATTTTGTCCCTTTGATGTTGCTGTTGTAACGGGTTTTTCTCCTACTGCTTCATTTCTAATCTCTGTTTTACCGTTTGCGCAAAGTGCAACATTGTGCCGTCCATGGCACCTTCTACAGATGGCTTTGCTCCAACAGTTGCCGATGTTGTGCCCAAGCCTTAAACAAAGTAGGCATCGATTCGCCTTCATTAAAATTGTTTTTCGAGTTTCTAAATCTTTAACATTTTGGTATTCGTTTGAATAATGCCCTTCCTTGCAAAAGTAGCACGCAATACGTTTATTTTTGCAACGTTTATCATTTGCAACAAACGTAGCTGTAGTGCCTGGGGGGATGGGGTTTATAGCCTTGTTTGGTTTTGTCCGCCTTTGGACCTTCTGGTCCGCCAATACCACATCCTATTTCTCTGGCCTCGATTTCCTTTCTGATGATAGTCATTATTTCTTAAATGTCCCAAATATCCTGGTTGTTTTGTGTACAACTTGTATTGCAATATCATTGGGCATTCTGTTCATGATTACAGGTATTAAGAGCGAGCCATATTTCTCTGCTGTGACTCCTAGTGCCTCGATGCCACGTATATGCACATTTATACTATCAAATATCGTTCGCAGCTGTGTTAATTTTCCATTTGGGGCTGTTTCTAGCTCCAATAACTCTTTCATATGTGCAGTGATGATTTGCTGAGGTCTGCCGAATCGATTTTTAAGTATTTGTACGGAATTCCCGTAGTTTTCGGCCGTGATGTCGAGACCCTGAGTGGCCTTATAGGCGGATCCCTCTAGTAAACTTAATAAATAGTTCAACTTTTGGACGTCTGGTACACGTTCGTTTTTGTCGATCGCACAGGCGAAACTCTGCCAAAACGTTTGGAACTTCGTGATATCTCCCCCAAATTTTGTCATGTTAAGTTTTGGGAGGTGTATTCCCTTCAAATTGTCGTAATTTCGGCTCGTTGTTGGTGGTGTATTGCATCTAGTAAGCATCGGAGATCGTGTTATCGGACTTTCCTTGCCATTGTTGTCCTGTAAGTACGGGCCTTTCTTGAATTCTCTGAGGCCATTTATTGATTCGACTATCCGTGTACTTAACTCTGTTGCTTCATCAATCTCCTTTTCCAAATCGTCGTCGTCGCAAAATTAGAGGATTTTATCATCCAGTTCCGCAATTAATTTTCGTTTGTGCTTCAACATTTCTTCTATCAAATTAAGGCGTGCGAGAACGTTAGGCTCCATATTTCCTACGTTTCCTTGTGTCAGCTCCTTGGCTTCATTCATTAATTTCGTCGTAGCAATGCGATGTCCACCTTGAATTCTTCGGAGGGGCAAATTTCAGATTTGGGTGTAACCCAATATAGTTACAGGGGCCACGCCCCTATTTCGTATTAGAGATGTTACATGAGAACAAAATGTATCTTTTAGGTCTGTGTTTGTCAGAAACTTAGACATTTAGTAAATCTTCGGTAAAAATGTTTATTTTATAAAAACAGAAGTTACAAAAGCAAGGTTACAGCAAATGGTGTATCATAATAGCAATACTTGACCGTGAGTTTGCCACAGGTGCACTTTGATTTGAAAAAGGAATTGATAAAAAATGGACAAAGCAAGTTTTGCGCATGTCATATTTGCGTTTGTCCATATATGATGGACCCAAGACAAGCGTTTAGTCATCGTTCTGCTACCTTATCTCTCAGCAACCCTTCAACAAATCAGTAAGGTGAGACATCAAGGTAACATAATTCATTCATAAATTGGGAAACGGATATGAATCAATGCTCTCTCGATCTTCTACGGAAAACAACATTTATTACCGTATTACATGGTCCATACTATTGAGCTGTTGTAAGCAATTAGAAGTAATCACTCACTTATTATCAAAGTTGATACTTTGGCTTACAGAAGAACCTGAAATTGATTTTGACAACTCGTGAACAAGGGAAGCCTGGAGAACGGAATTTTACTAGTGTTTGTACCCAGGGACGTCGGAGCAGGGGGCGATGGAGGAGCAGCGCCCTTCCTGCCGTTAAAGAGCAGGGGCAGGGTGGGCGCAAGTGTTCTTTATATGTTTTGTGTTTATAACCTTTTAATAGTTTCACACTTTCGTCTTCCGTTTGCTCTCTTATCAAGCTTGACAAAGGTCTGCCCTCAGGACTTCGTTCAGAAGTCAGCACCTTCCAGTCTGCTGCTTTTGCACAGTTGCAATAATTCCTTTGTCTTTGTAGTGAGATCTTTATTGCGAAATTTGACATTTAAGCTGAGACAGACTAATAAACCTCATCAATCGAAAGCAAGACAAAGACAATTGTTCAATGTCTAACTTTTACTTTACACATATTTTGTGCGGACTGCAGTGTTCAGAGTGATCAGAGAATATGCTGCATGGTTTGCTATCTTCTAGTGTAGTTAATTCTTGCAAATCTTGTGTGATTCATTCCTGGATGCATTCCCAAAAGCAGACAGAATAAGGAAAACCATGATAAAGGAGTTTGCTCGAGTAGCTTTTCCGCAGCCAACCTTTGACCTTTGTTCAAAACAGGACGTTTAAAAACTTTTGTATAGAGACTCAAAATAGCCGAAAGTGTGGAGCAAATCATTAACAGAGCAAGGAGTTCATACACTGCTAAAGCAACGCAATCAAAAAATGAATTGTGAGTAACGAATCTTGGTCAAAGTTATATTCTTCCACATTTTATGGCTAGTTGAGGCACCAACCACAAACATAGAGATATGACAGTTGTGCATCACAACTATCCTGTCAAGTAACGTCAATAAACCTCACTATCATAACTGTAAACAAATCGTAAACCAGTAATCGTTTGTTATTAATTACATACAACCAAAGGCAAAAAATTACAAAATGGTATCGACATGAAAATGGCTAATTACAGGTTCATTAAAAACTAAAAACTTAAATCCAAGGAAGTAGCTATTAAGCGAGGCGACTCCTATAGTTGTCAGAACTGGTTTTACTTCTTTCCTTAGTATTATCCTCGTTATAGAAACCCGAGCAAATTTTTTCGGTATGTTGAACTATCCCAATATTCTCTATTTCAATGCGTCAGTCTGTTGTTAAAGAATATTTTTATCCAGAACTTTTACTACCACCCCATAAGGCGAAAAGAGAGCTACAAAAGTTGAAGTAAAGGAAACACAAAGGAGAGAGAGTAAGCAAACAAATAATTACTTTAGCATGTAAGGTAATATGATAGAAAGGAGATAACCAGTTTTAGGAAGAGAGGAAGAATTGAAATAGGTAAGTACAAGTAAGGAAGAAAAATACAAGAAAAAAGGAAGAACATTGGAGACCAATTAGCTAAGGAATAAAGTAAATACGTAAGTACAGTAAAGATATAAAGAGAGAGAGAAAGAACAGGAGACGTATTGAAGTAAGTAGTAAGCGAGGATCTAAGATTGGAGGTGGGTGGGTGGGAATCAAGGAGCTAAAGAAGGAACGGAGGAAAGTAAAAGTATGTAAGTAAATATGCATGGATGTAGAAACTGACGGTTATACAGGCAAGTTAGTAAAATAAAACGTAAGTAAGTAAGAAACTAAATTTATAATCCTAGACAAGTAAGAAGGCAGGCTAGAAAGGACGACAGAAGGCCTAGAAGGAATGGAGGAAAGGCAATTGTAAAATAGAAACAAACTGTGAATTGTAGATATAAAAGCTGGGTAGATAATTTGAAAGCGCAGACGAGGAGAAGTGTTAACAATTGCATTGTAGAAGGAGAACTAACGATGGCAGTGGGGGTAAAACGTAAAAAAATACAAGTACTCCAACGATCAGGCATAATTACAGGTAAAATATGACCTTACTTAATCTTAACGAAAATTTCAAAGTGATCCGGACTCTAGACAGCTACCCGGATCACCCTCTAAAGGTTAATGGGTTCTTCCTTGCACCGGTACACCATTGGCAAACCTGTTATGAAAATCTGTTTCTACGTTGCTAGCAGGCAACAAACAAACAAACAAAACTAACGGGAACGAAAATTATACCTCATAGGCCGAGTTAATAAGACCGTATAGTAATCACTCTACAGTTTAAAACTGTCAAAGAACATGGCTCCACAAAGTCTACAAGTACCAATATTAATAATTGGGGTTTCTTATTTTAGAGTTCTTCCTCAGTCGTGCAGTTCTTCCTCAGTCGTGCAGTTCTTCCTCAGTCGTGTAGTTCTTCCTCAGTCGTTTAGTTCTTCCTCAGTCGTGTAGTTCTTCCTCGGTCGTTTAGTTCTTCCTCAGTCGTGTAGTTCTTCCTCAGTAGTGTAGTTCTTCTCAGTCGTTAAGTTCTTCCCCGGGCAATTAGTTCTTTCTTAGTCATGTAGTTCTTCAATGTCATCATGTCATCCTTTTTTCATCCTTCTTTTAAAAGCGAGATGGGTAATTTGAGGTGCGCCTGTACTTGGAAATAGCTCTTATTATTGTCATAGCCAGAAAATCACCAAATTCAAAAAACGTCAACACACTGGCTCCAAGGTAGATAACCACTAAACTTCCCGCGGCAGCTAAAAAGATAGAGAAGAACAATAGAGCTTTCACATCGCGAAAACGTATGTTATTAGACATGAACTTGACAAGAAAATGGGTAAGACAAAAATTTTAATGCAGTATCATAATACTTAGAACTTCTTTCAAAATAACTGCCGGTGAATATTTACGCCTAATCCAGGGTGCATTCTGTGCAAAACTAACGTCGGAGGCACGCCAGTAGCTCCTCAGATGTACGTAAACGTTCACGACATAAGTAACTATTCACAAAGTATGACACCAAGTTTAAAAAAAACAGCGAATACCAAACTAAGGCGTGCGCCAGAATTTTTGCATTTCTTTACACCAGTATGCCAAAAGAGTATAATCTAGACTTAATCCACACCACCACACAGGGAGGAAAGCTAACTCTACGCTGGAGATCTTCGGGCCTAAGTCAAATACACTTTGGCGCTTTATACCAAGTGTAATGATCAGAAGAATAGTTTTGCTTGTGAGTATTGGAGCTTTAAACTAGGGTCTCATGATTGCCAGGACAACATGGTCAAAGCAAGGAAAAAAAGGCCTTATCGATTTTTACAGGAATGCCTGTGTAGTGGTAACTAAAGTAGATTGCTGTAAGTGTTTTAACTTAGGCAATATACATTATTGAGAGTTGTGTAGAGGTGTAATTACCTACTCCCTAAAAGGATACGACAAACAGAAATGGAAGCAGCATATTAACACTTTCCGTTATTAGGATCGATTAAAGTCCGTTTAGATCTAAAAGCACTCGAAGAGCGCGAATCTCCACCAGACAGCTGAGTTTCCTCCTTCTCAGAGAGACAATCAAATAAACGTCCACAATAAACACAATCTCATTAGCAGACGTAATTATACATTTAGTTAATGATTCTGTGACAGACAGTTGCTACTTCCATCTGAGTCTCACAATTGGTATATATTTCTATTTCAGGATAAAAGAAAAGTGGAGAGTATTTAGCAATTATTAGGAGCCTAGAATGATAAGCTTAAAGTCTTTGTCTTACTATGTGTAATTTGGTATCTGTGGCGTTAGGCAGTGCTATTACTGATATTACTTCGATAGCAATTTTTTAAAGCAAGGTGTTGTATTTTTATGAGAAAAGGAATCGGAGGATATTTTCACTTTCAGTTGCTCCTTTACTTCCGCGATTCATATTTTCAGTCGTGAGTTTCTTTGTGTAACATCGAATAATATCGTATGTTCTACTGTAATCCATTAAAGTATAACACCGACATTCATTCTCTATTAAAATAATAATCACCCTCTACCCTATGGCTCTGCAATCGCCTTGCTTCTTCTCTTTGCATAGAAAAAGAATATTTGTCAGTGACGCAGATAATTGCTAAATCTTATGAAAATGACCCAGCGAGCCATGCAGTCGTCGATATCACTGAGCAATCTATTTTCACCATAGTTTCAGAACAAACGTTGAAAATGTAGGAAGTCTCAAAGGTTAACAATGAATCAGGCTGCATCTGGTAGTGTACATTAGGATATTTCAAAACTCTTATCCCTCTCCGAAAGAAAAAAAAAAGTCTCATGAACGTCATCAAAGTGTCTCTTTTATCAGAGAACCCCAAAAAATCAATTATAAGAAGATCATTTCTAGTGAAAACGGGTGTTTTCTAGCAAATGAAGTTATTAACACTTATGCAGTGCTGCACGCCATCCTTGTTGTTGATACATGATGCAGTTATTGCAAGAATAACTGGGGTATAAGAGGTACAAAGGAAAAGGAAAAGGAAGTACACAAAGCAGTTCATTCGATTAATATATTATATAAAATCTTTCTTTCAAATTTTGATTTGAAATTGGTGCTACCGATAAAGTACAGAATTGGAATTTCAGAGACATCGGCACAAAAATTTTGAAAGTGAAGTCATCAGCTCTTTTTAACCTTAACATGAAAGCAATCAATTGGAATAGTCATATCGGGAGGAGAAGTTGTTTAGATTTCGCACAAAATGTTCGCACGACCGCACTCCGCCCCATCCCCGAAAACTATCCTTCAAACAACCTATGATCATCATATCAATATTTTTAATGATCTAATCTAATAAATCAGATAAATATATAATAAAAATATAATAAATCATTCAATAATCACATTTTAGCTGTTAGGTGATTGTACACACACGAAAAAAGTTATAAAATAAAATATAATACTTACCAAACAACTGAGAACTCCGAAAAATGGGCCATTCATAACGTTCCTCATAATGGAAGTCATCATAGAAGACGTACATTCTTAAATAATTTTGCCTGTTATGAAAACAGAAGCATTTATTATGAATACGTGGATCTAATAATAAAACGTGCTCACATCAAAGTTCAAAAGTTGATATCAATAAATGCCACTGGATTCTATGGGTTTTACATGTCGACAAATGTTAGTCTACTGTTCAGGAACTTTTTGCCAACCAGAATTAAAGTTCTTGATCATAGAAGAAAATAAGTGCATAAATGAGTATCAGAACGTAGACTCTGTTTATATTGAGAAAATATCCTTGGCTTGCCGAAGTCATTTTCCAAGCTGAGATCTGGGCATCCTATACAAACTTATGTAATTCTTATTTTGCCTTCACAAGAGTATCGCGAATAGTCTTGCCCAGTTAAGATTATTTTTGACTGCAGATATATCACCTGACCTACCTGATAAATCGTCTACTTTTTTGTCATATAAACACGAACAAATATAGCCTCACTTCCTATAGGTGTTCTGCTTCTTAGGCAGGTCCCACTCGTGGTATCTCCTCCAAAACTGCCGAACCTCCTCCTCTCTCTTCATCTCTTCATAACTCCTCCCACCTTGTATGTCATCCATCATCACTATTCTCTTCCTTCTTCTTGGTCTCTTGCCTTGAACCGTCCCTCGACGACGTCCTTCAACAAGCTGTCATGTCTCAAAACATGACCTACACAGCTCTTTTTCCCCTTGTGGATTGTCTCAGCTATTTGCAGTTTAGCTTCACAAACCTTTAACAGCTCAGCTTCATTGGTGACTCGATCTGTCCACTTTATCTCCTCCATTCTTCTCCAAATCCACATCTTTAAGGCATCAATTCTTTTCCTGTCAGCCTTCCTCATAGTCCAGATCTCGGCTCCGTAGAACAGGACACTCCAGGCAAAGCAACACACCATTTTCTTCCTTAACTGCAATTCAAGACCACTTGTGAACAGCTTCTTCTGCGTCTCAAAAGCTGCCCTTGCCATTACCACTCTTGCCTTGATTTCCTTTTCACATTAGCCATCAGTCGAAATGATGCTGCCCAAATACCTGAACTACGGTAATTGCTCCAGTTGCTGGCCTTCTACTATGATGTTTGCTTATTTCCGCTGTCTTCCTATCTGCATCACCTTCGTCTTCTTGATGTTGACCTGCATCCCATGTTCATTCACAACTTTATTGGTGCACTCCATCATTATCTGCAATCCTTTCTCTGCGCTTTTTAACCATTGCTTGACCGTCTGCAAATCTTATGGACTCCACAAGTTCGCCACCCACTTTAACTCCCTCGTCAACAGTATCAAGTGCTTCCCTTAGCATGTCCTCTGCATAGATGTTAAATAGCAAAGGTGAGACGTGACATCCTTGACGAACGCCTCTTCCAATAACTGCTGCGTCTGTCACACGTGACCTTGTTCGGACAGAAGTTGATCGCCTGAAGTGCAGCCCTGCTATCAAACTTCTGTCTCTCCAGTCTATGCCAATCTTCTGCAACAATTCCATCAATTTTGACCAATTCAACCTGTTGAAAGCTTATTCAAAGTCGGCAAAACATACGTACACATCCTGCTAAAATGCAATACTTCTTTGACACAAGACACGCAATACTGCAATGGCTTCTCTGATTCCACAGCCTCTTCTGAATCCAAATTGGTCCAATCCATTCATTTGCCTTCTTCTCCAGTTGAGTGGTGAGGACTTTGAGAAGCACTTTGGTCGCATGAGAAATTAAGCTCATGGTGCGGTGGTCTTCATAGCGTGTGGCATTCTTCTTTTTCTCCAAAGGTACCATCACACTTTTGCAAAAGTCCTCTGGCCATGTGCCGTCCCTGTAGCTTTGCATATACAGGGCAACAAACTGTTTCCTTGCTTCACATTCAAGTGCTTTAGGAAACTCAGCTGGTATACCATCTTATCTTATCCCTCTGCTTTCGTCCCTCGTATTGACTCTATGGCTTCAATCACTTCGGTTTCTAGAAGCTCTGGTTTAAGTGCATCTGCATCTACTTGCTATTCTTCTCCCAGTGGTAGTCTTTCTGGCCTTTCTTCCTTGCAATACAGATCTTCTATGTACTGTTTCCATCTTGCCTTTATGTCTTTATCTTCCAATAAGATGTTTCCCTGCTTATCTTCCATAAGCTGTTGACCTTGGCTAACACGCATGGCTTCTGACAGCTGCTTCACTTTGTGATATATGGCATCCATCTTTCCTCTTCATGCTAGATCCTCGATCTCTTGATACTGTTGTTTTAACCAAAGTTCTCTTGCCTGGTCAGCTTCTTTGCAGAAAAGATTATTTAGGTACTTGTACTCCTTTTGACCAGCCTCAGAGTTTATGCATTTCCATTTTCGGCAATCTCCCATTCTCTGTATCATGCTGTTGGTGACAAAAGGTTTCTTGGCTGGTCTGCTTCGCTGCCAATGTTTTGCTGTGCACTTTCAGATATTGCTTTCTTTATTCTGCTCCATTTTTCTTCAGCAGTACCGTTTGGTCTTGATGGTATCTTTTCTCCCACTTCTGAGCTGAATTTTTCTCTTATCTCTGCATCTTGTAGCCTCAGTTCACCGGCACAAAATTGCAGATACTACGTAAGCGTATACTATCATTTGCATGACTGGGGCGCCAAATTAAAATGGACCCCGGCAAGTCGAGGTTATTTCTCCCTCATAAAACAGAAACTGAAAATAGCCTTACCAAGAAATAGCTTCGAGTAATCGGGTATATTTTCTCCATACAAACACACCTTCAACTTTCCTTTCTGCAAAGACGATGATAGTTGCATGCCATAAATATAAATAAGCCTTACCTGAGTATGTTTAAATTTTCCTCTGTTGTCCCAGTCATGTTCATCTTGGCAGCCATTCTTTTGCCTTCAATGTTGGAGGGATATAGTGCACTCGATGGCGTGGCACTGTACATGTCGTACTCACAGGGATATGGACATTTTTGTAAGTACTCGGTACTCCGGGAAATCTTACCTAAAATGGGACATAACAAAATAAGATACCATGAAGCTGCAAAGTATCGGCGGCTCCACGTCTTACTGTCAACAATGTTTGTGCTGAGGGAGTGATATTAATAAATTCTAACAATTACAACAGAATACTTGCAGACTGTTCAAAAATAGCAATCAATACGCGAATTTTCGGCCAAAAAGGCATTCGTCCTGTCAAATTGTGTCAGGGATAGTTCTCTTTTTTCAAAAGGGGAATAAATTTATAGAATTTATACATCATTGCGTATGTAATAAACCCACAACACTACATTATTGTGAATCATACTCCAATCGATCCCAAAGGAAACACTTCTTGATGTTGTGTTATCTGAAGAGGGAAGGATGGAAAATTTAAGATAAGAAATAATCTCGATGATAAAAAACTTAAGTTTTTTAAAAACGTAAGTAGTAAATGCATCTATAAAAATTTTCATCTGATACTGATCATGCTCGCTTTCATTTAATTTGGACGAAAGGAAGGCTGTGCCACAATCACATGGACGAGTTTAGGCTACCTTGCTTTCGTAGGAAAAACATGGACCAAGACGAGCTCAAATACTCTACTGTCACTAAATAGCTACTTTCACTGAGTGACGTTGACTGTATCCTATGACAAGCAAGTACAAAGTGTTGAAAATTATCATTACCTCTGCAGGATTCTTTACAATAAGTGAAAAATCAAAGCAGATCTTTGGGAACCTGTTTGGAATCTTCATTAAGTGGCTAATCGGAGGAAACTAAAATGGCCATCATTGTTTTTGAATAAACTAAAGTGTATGCTGCTCTGCACTCTAGTTAACTTCGATGTTTCCTGTGTCTAAGAAATAGGGCAACTGAATTTTAAAATGGTGAAGGAAATCGCACTACAACAGCATTTACAAAGTTTGCTGAAGTCAGTTTGTGATTTTTTTGCAAGTGAGCACGATCTCGAGGCCTACTTTAGTTGACATCTGATAGCACTTTTGTATTTTGCTTGAGATTGGAGGGACCAACCTTGTGATCCAAACATTTCTCTTTACCTAACACTGGTCATGTGATGACGGACATTTAATATCATTATCGTGGACTGTCAATTACACGAAATTTTTAAAACTCAACACTGAAAATTCCTTAACTGAGAGCCAAAATTAAGCACTCTACATCTCTTAACAATTTCTTAACTTTTTATTAGTTTTTTTTTTGAAATTAAACTTTGTGTACGTATAGATAGGGTCATACAGATGTCAGAAGAGGTAATTATGAACAACAAATTAAAGCAATTCGTCTATTATGAAAGTTTTGGGTTACTGAAACTAGATTTGATAATTATTTGGTGTTGACAGGGTATAGACTAATCACATTCAGACTTTTTCATTGATAAGAAAGCAAAGGTTATGTGTTTCATATTCAATGATAACTGCAAAGGATTTAATTTCTCAAATATCTTAGCATTCCTTACGTTTTTGCCTATCCAAGTACTAACTTTCTTACAAAATGCATGTATCTCCACTTGCTATCATCTTGTATGCAACCAGGTTGTTTTGAATGTGTCTGCACCTTAAAAATGTCATTGATGGCAGAAAGTCAAAGTTGCTACGTCAGAGGTGGTGCATGGCAGCGTGCAACGTGTTGCAGGGATATGACTAAGGATGTGAGGATTCTTACGCTTTCACCAACTAGCAGATATGAAAACCGATTCAAATGACAACCCTATTGATGCTGTCTTAAGCTCTGCATTTTCTTTTCTAACAGAAATTACATCCACTAATTTGTTCTTGAAGTGAGACTCCTCGGAGAGTGTGGGCTCACTCAATGGATCAATGCTTGTTTTGTAGCCATGATAGCTGTTCCTTAAGGTTTCGAATTGCTGTCCCTGTTAAGAACAGTTGAAACTTTTCATTTAGCGATTTCAACTGTTTCTCTGCTGATATGTGTATTATCTCAAATTGCAATTTGTTAAGAAGATTGGACGTTCACCAGGTAATGTTTGTGACTTCCTTTCATTCGAGACTAAGACTGCGTTTACACGGGACCGGACGAATATTTGACCGGCCAAATATTGCAAAGCGAAAATGACTACCAAAACATGCGATTCTGCCATAGGCCAACATTTACTAGAAAATTCAGAATACGCGAAAATGTATAAGCACGAGAATTTTCGGATAATTGGCACAGCCAGATCGTCCTTTCATCTAAGTGTATTGGAGACTGTCTACATTAAAACAAGAAAACCAGTACTCTGTAGGCAAAAAGACTTCGCTTTTCACTTGGACTCTTCCAATAATGTTTTTTTTCTTCATTTTCCTTTTCTTTGTTACCTTCCTTGTTTATGATTGGCTAGTTTTGATACATGTTTCGTATACGTAGGTTGCCATATACATATACTTTCCTTTCTGACGATTCATACCCCGATGAGTGTCAGACGAAAAAAGCTTTTAAGTATGTTTTTAGCGCAAAGTCGCAAACTTTGAAGGCGACAGCCTCAGTATCTAGGTCTCGGTGATAGTGGCCACTTGGCACATGGAAGCGTTATATTTTGCAACCTCCATGGATATGCATGGTGATATGCACACTCTGAAGTATTGGTTTAGTATCGTCTGCTAACTCCGTCAAGGAGGGTATTGATATTTCGTTTTCAGAGGCATAGGCCTACTTATTTTATGCATTTTCGGAACCTGGTTGTTAACCGTATCATGCCAATCTTTTGGTGAGAGAGAGATAAATCTGATTTGCTTAGATTTTGATGACTGAATGTTTGTCCTCTACAATAGAATACAAGCGCTTTCTGCCTTGCTTTCAACCAAGCTTGTTAGGCAGTAGTGGCAAGCACAATGCATGTTCACTGCCAGAATGCATCACACCATACATTGCAGGCACCTACTTCACAAGACTGTGGCCAATAGCACCATGGTGATGACCATAACAAGTATGTTATTTGGAGTAACAACAGGATTTGCACTTACGCCAATACGGATAGACACATCGACGAAGTTGACGTCCCTTACAAGTTGGTGCATTTCCTAAAATAAGAAAAAAAAATATGTTGTAATAGATAATAGTAGAATTGAGTCAACGTTTATTTGCCAGCCAATGCTTCATACATCATAAACACAACATAAGTTACAGTGCATTTCCCACATTTCGATCTCGGTTCCTAATATAAAGGAATAAAAATGTTCTTCACAAAACTATTGTATTTGAGTTTTGGCATTTGAGTCTCAGGGCTGCGAGTTAGTTCTCTTTCAATCAAGGCCGTACGTACCGGGGGGCAGTTGCCCCAAAAATTTACAAAGTAACATTTTTAATGGAACTTCTGAAGTCACACATATTCAAACTTTCCAACAGCGTAAAAAGAGCTGGAAAATAACATTTTTTCGGATAAAACGCACTTACATATAGGTTTGAGTGTTTTTCTGACAAGCCAAAAGCTGCAAACCATGGCTTAGCTCAATGCTCTGCTAAATTCTAACTAGCAATCAACAAAATCCTCATTATCTTTTACTGTACACTTCGGAGGTGTTGCTTGTGAGAGGTCATTTTCAAGACTTCGGTGATTTGAGCTTTCGCCTGGAGTTAATGAGCCAGACCTTCTGAGTGGCTTTGAATTCGGTTTGCGTTAAGCTTTCGTTTAACCTTGAAAATCTGGCAGCTAGATCGATGAATGATGTTTAGCGAGATTAAGCAATATTTATTTATAGCTTGTGCTATTCAAGTGTAAAAAGCGATTATTCAAAGGATGGCTATCACACACTTGGATGAAGCCTGCAAGACATGTTAGGAGTCAATGCTCCTAGTAATACAGCAACTTTTGATTTGGATGCTTTCTGTAATACGTCGAGACAAATTCAAGGCTGTTTAAGTTTCCTCTCATGGATGATATATATGAATGCATTCGTGTATCTACTGAGATAACATGTAACATTTTGTGTAATCAGTACTTTCATCAGAGCTAAAAATTGTATTTGCAAAAATTTTCTGCATACCTTTCATGAAGTACATTTTGCATCCGCATTTTCTGATTATTCGTCTTGACATTAATTCGATCCAGCAATTTCCTATAGTGTATTTTTTGAAGTATTTTAACTTTATACTTTCACAACCAGAAGCGTAAGGTTTCATCAAACGTTTTACCTATAAAGTAATTGTAAAATGGATTTAAAACGTCCTACGCAACAGAATGCTACCACAAGACTTTTCTTTCATTATCCTTTATACTAAAAATAGTCTCTAATAAAGTGCTCCTGATCAGTTTGCAGTAACGAGACAGTATGACTATACTGATAAGATTGTTTTCATCAGAATCCATAGGGACTGTAACGGTTACTTTTGAACGATAACAGACCACAGTTACATCTTGTAATTATTTTCTCTTATGCTCGCAACCACCGGCTATTTCTGATAGTTCACAAAGGCCTAAGTAAACAGCCATGTCACGCATGAGGGTAATTACTTAAAAAAGGATATTTCTTAACCAAACAATTGCATCCTTTAATTGCCCAAAGCGGAACATGGACTACGAAAATTTTTTTGCTGCGATCTCCCTATATTACATAGGCGCTACTGTAGAGGCCCACGAGGCATGGGGCAATCACGTTGCAACGAGACACACATACACACGCGCGCGCGCGCGGTCTCTTTATTTCACTGTTGGCTGATGCCAGTGATTAAGCAATGCATGCCCTTAACACTTCCTTGATAAGTTCAATGTTTTGTTCGGGATTAGCAACAGTTTATATTTATCATAGGTTCATAAAAATAATAGGTATGCGTTTTAGCTACGATATAACCAAAAGCATTTAGACTATTCTTGATTCAGCAGAAAAACAATACTTTCTAAGTTGATGATTATCACAGTAAATCAGGTGATACGAAGTCACTATGACATGCTGCCAAATATGGTTAAGAACATAATTAAGAAGATGTTTATCATGATACCTAATTCTAGCCATAAAATTTGTATATTAAGGGTGAATTTTTGAGAATATGTAAGAAAGAGTCCGACAGGTGTAGTAAAACCCCAACATTGTCGTAAGGGTCAGATGGTAAAAACCTGATGTATACCAGGCAGGGGCGTCGTGGTGCCTATAAAGCAGGGGGGCCAAGCTCTAAGATTTTCCGAAAAAGGCCACTTTTTGATGATTATCTTGGCTCATTAAATAGTAGATGCATTTGGCACGTGACTTTACGTCATCTTTCAAATTATCCAAAATTAGGAGGCAAAAAATAAAGTAAATTTATATCAGCCTCGGAATTTCGATTTAATGCTTCGTTTCTAAATCATAAGTAGCTTTCTCAAGAGCGGTGATGTTGCGAAAGCATCAATAACTGCCTCGTAATCAACACAAGACAGCAGTTAACGCACAGTAACGACATTTTGATTATCCTTTGATATCTGCATTTTCTGACCATGTTAGGTCATTAGTTTGTGCTTTGCTTGCTGCTTCTTTGATCCTCTGGTAGCTCTTTACAAACAATTTGTATTCCACTCTTAGTTTCCATTCATCCAAGGCATAGTTTTTTGCGACGTTGTTGAAAGAATTTGAATGAAAATCTTTTCTACTTATTATGTCTACAAATCTCTCCGGATCCAGCAATGCGAAATCAGCTGAAATTTCTTTACGTAAAGTATTATGTAAAGTGCCTTCTAATACACGATACTGCTGTGTCAATCGCGAAGATAAAGGTTTCTTTCTGTAACGACTTTGAGCATTTCCCTCCAATTCATCACTGCAAACTTCACCGGCATCTTCTTTTTCTTTTTAAGTCTTCTCTCTGCGAAACCACGTCCTTCTCATTCATGAGCTGCACAAAATTCTTTCAAAACATTTTCAAGCTAGCCTCGAAATTTGATGAGCTGTGACTGCGCTGTCTCAACCAGTCTTATTGCTGTTAGAATGTCAATTTTTTCAGACTGTAGATACAAGGATGCAGGATCAGCGAATATCTTGTGAAATAGATGAGCCATTACGACCATATTGAAGCAAGATATTTTTTGCAGTGAGGCTTCTGCATCAGTAACTGTTTCCTTGCTATGCTCAGGTGTTAAGCGGTGCTCAAATGCATCTCTTAAGCAATCATACAGCTTGATAGATTGGGCACCGAAGACAGTCTTCAGACCTTTTTGATGTGACCACCGTTGTGTTGTTGAGACTCTCTGGGGCCTATGTATCTTTCCTATACCAGCTTCTTTCTGGACATCTTGCAGAATGTCACTACGCATTCTAGTTGTCAAAAGGAAAGTATGAAGCTTCTCCAGTGTACCAAAGAGAACTTTAGCGAGTATAGAAGATCCACAGGCCTCCATGATGTCAAGGTATATGATTTAGTTTACAAATTTTAGAGAACGTCGAACACAAACAAGTTATTTTTTCACTGGAAAATGTTACACCATCTATATTTTTACCAACAGCTAAATATTAAGACTGAACTTTGAAATTTCCGAAAATCTGACGATTTTTAAACCAGGGGCGGCCATGGCCCTCCCTGCCTCCCGCCCACGACTCCTCTGACACCAGATAAAGTGCTAGAAACCTCACACGATGATGGGAAGATCAGACTTGCACCACTTTTAATCAATTTTAGTTGATACATTTGTATGTGAATTTGTCGAAAAATAGTTAGGATTCACTACAGAGGGTTAAAATGTGAGTTTGACAAATTGACCTTAACTATCGACAGCTGCTTTGTTGTTTATCTGTTCACGATAGTTTTTATGTTTGCATTAATGAATCAAAAGCGCCTAAATTGAAATGTCTCCTTTTAGCAGCAGAGAAAGATGGACCCCTTGTAGCACAAAGAACATGGCGCTTGTTAACGTAGTCCACACCCAATACCATGAGTAAACCATCTGGGTTACAATGATTGACAGTCTATCAATCTTTTCTAATGACCGTTAAGATCAATAATTAGGGTGTCGAATTTGCAGCCTTGAGACCCAGATTCGAGTCATATTCACAGTCATAGCTTTACTTTTTTTTCACTTGAAATTAAATTTTCCTTGTTGGAGAGAATCACATTTAGCTGGCCAGACATTAACACTGACAGGTTCAGAAGGAGGCATTCCTAGAGCATTTCCAGGTGATCAGTGTGCTCAAGATGTCAATTAGAAGGCTGTCAAACAGAGATTTCCTGGGTAGAGGATTCAATATGTGTTTTGATCTATCACTTTGGAGTATCTAGAGGGAACCAAAACACAATCAGGATATGTTGAAAGAAAGAACAGTTTGTCTGCTTTTTCTTTAATTTTGAATGCTTCACTGTTACTCATTTTTCAAGGAGTTTTGGAAGGCTTACTAGATGATTCCCGACAAATTGACCAATCCCTCAAAAATGTCTTAATCTAAATGGTAGCACCAGAATCCAAATCCAGTCCTATTTCACAAGAGGCAGTGACAGGAATTTTAACAATTTCATTAATCTCTGATTTTAGATTAATCTCTTTCGTTTGACTTTTATATTCCATTTTAAAAGTAATTTAAAGTAAGCTACTACTGCTATGATCTAAACCACACTACTACTTATCAAATAAATATCCAAGATCATTACCTAGTCAGCGCTTCACTTAGACATATTATAATTCATGTTCAATTAGTATATGAAATCCAAATGTTATTTTAAGGTAACCGAACACACACACACACACAACAACACTCAGTGTGAGCAAAGTGTTTTTCGGTGGTGTAAGTGTGCATTAAACGAGACTTCTTACAACTTTAAATCATGGGTGTCAAATATCCGGACCACCAGATGGTTTAATCCGGCCCAGTCGTGAAGAGAAAATTTAAAAGGATGTCAAAAAGAGGATATTTCTAGCCCATTCCTGTGGGGAGTTGTGGTTTATTAAAGAAGCAACGGAAATGCCCCTTTCTGCTACCAGGGCAGCAAAGTAAGACTGGCACGACAGGAGATCAAGAAATATGAACAGCATATCTTTGCGAGCGAGTGCCGGGTCTGGGCAAGATGCAGTTTGGTTCCCCGTGTGCCTCGCTGCTGTTTAGTTGCTATCAAAGTTATCAAGAGTGATGCCCCAATTATGACAATGTCATTGTCAACAAGAAGAAAAGTTGACTTGGAAAAATGGACAGTTTATTATTTATTCAAAACCGGTGTGCTTAGTATGTAATCAACAGGTTACAGTGCTTAAATAATATAGCATTCAGCACCACTATGAGACTCGCCATAAAGAAATTTTTACCATTTGCAGGGCAATTAAGAAAAGAGAAGATAAAGGAATTACTAGCTGTACTGAAAAAATAGTAGTTTGCATTTACTCGCAGCCGTGATGTCAGTAATGAAGCAGTGAAAGCTAGTTCTCTTAATGCAAACAAGTTGGTGCGAGCATCCAAGCCATTTTTGGATTGTGAACTTGTGAAAAATTGCATGCTGAAGATTGCAGAATTCGTGTGCTGGAAAAGCATTCGGCCTTTGCCAACATAAGTCTGCCAAGGAGTACAAATGCAGATAGGGTCCAAGATCCCTCTCACGAGACTGACAGAATGAAGGACAGAATCCGGTCATTAATTGCATTTTCCCTATCGATGAAAGTTCTAATATCACAGATAATGCACAATTGTGCATATTTATTAGAGGTGTTGATGACACTTCGACAGTCACCAAGGAGTTTGTTCCTATGATCGACACAGCAACAGCTGATGACATATTTAGTGCCAGGGTTGCCAGGTTCGGGATTTTATCCCGAGATCTCGGGAATTTTCGAAGTGGATGGGATTTTTCTCAGGATTATTTTTTGGAAAAAAATCTCGGGAAAATTCTCGGGATTTGCTAAGAAAATAGTCATATGATGATTAAAGCAACCCATTTAATTCACACAGTTTGATAACATATGAACACTCCATGGAAGACAATAGAACAATACCATTAAGAACACTGCAACATTCAAAATTTGAACAGGATTTCTCGTGTGGCACTTTTCATCTTGGTAGGCGGCCTAAGAGATTCACCCATACGAACCGAATGTGTAAATCTTGTATGCCTTTATGATTTGCTGTTGTCGAGACATTTATTATTAGCCACTTGGGTGTTTTTACGATTTGAAACGGTGTTTTATGTTTAGTCATTATTTGAAGCCATGACGTAGTAATATAGATAAGTCACCATTATGAAGTTACAAGTAAAGAAGTTGCCAGTCTCCAGCTGCGTTAAGTCGCTGATCACAAGTTGTGATAAGTCGCTGTCGTTTGAAGCATTCAACATTTTTATCAATATGCCAAAAATGAAAACTCGGTATAAGCAAAAATTCTCATATGCATGGAAAAATGATCTCAATTTTAAAGGTGAGTGTCTTTTGTTTATAACTTGAAGATGAATAACTAGTAATTGTACTTATCCTTCAAATGTAAATGAAAACGTAAACATTGTCCATGACGCTGCTGAAAACCCAGACTTTACTGATGAACTTTCTAGATGGCAGGGTAAAACCTAGAAAAATCCAGGATTCAAGCTTTCCTGATTTGTTACGGAACTTCATCCCTCATAGTTTTATTAAAGTATCTTAATTGTTACAATACATTTCCAGATTGCACTCAAAAAATAAATTTTTTGACTGAACTCATTAACATAAAAATAACATTTTCCTGTCAATTTTTGGATGGCTTGTTCCAGTTGAAGGTGACAAGAACAAAGAATCATGCAAACTTTGCAAAACTGAGCTAAAAAGGCACAAAAACGACTTGCAAAAGAATGCAGCCACTGAAAAGCACAAGAGTAAGTGTACGGAAAAACGAAAGTTTGTCAAAGATCAGGTCAATCAGCCAAGCATTCAGACCCGCAGTATCAGAGTCGTGGAAAATTGCTGAAATCCGTATGGCAGTTTCTGTCACAAAACATACAGCTTTACGTTCTCTTGATCACCTTATACAGCTGTTACCATCAATCTTTCCAAATTCGAAAATCGCAGCTGACCAGAAAATGCATCGTACAAAATGTACTAGACTAATTGTCAACCTAATTTCTCCCCAGCCTGACTGTTGATGAGTCAACTGATTTTAGTCGGAAAAAGATGCTGGCAATCTGCATGTTATTACGGTGTTCCCAAACAATGCGTGAGAACAGGTTTTTTCAAGATGATAAATCTTGGGGCTTCTGCAACATCAGATATCATAGGAACTGCTATAAAAAGTGCTCTTGAAGAATCTGGCTTGAGTCTTGAAAATCGTATTGGTATTGGGGTTGATGGGTGTAGCACAATGGTAGGAACACACCACAGTGTATCTAGATATTTTAAAAGTTTGGTTCTAGAAATAGTAATGTTTAAGTGCTTGTGCAATAGCTTACAACTGGCAGCTAGCAAAGCAGCACAAGTCATGACAGTTCATGTTGACTTTATGGTGTGAGAATCCCACAACTGTTTTTCACACAGCACAAAGCGGCTCATGGTGTACAGAGACCTCTACAAAATGATTAAAAACGAGATTCCAGACAAACTTCTGCAGCTATGTGCAACACGATGGATGAGTTGATACGAATGTATAAAGAGAATAATTGACCAGTAGGATGCACTTCTTGTATGCTTCAGATTATCAGCTTCAGGTAGGAGGAAATGCTAAACTGCCCTACAGCTTTTGAGTAAGTTTCAAGATTCAAGAAACTATGTTTATTAGGTGTTCCTTGAAGGTATTCTGAAGGATCTCTCAAGAACAAACAAACGTTTTGAGCTAGCCAATGCTGATGTTGTTCATCTGGGAACAGATCTCCTGGGTTACTATCAATCTCTGCTACAGTGAGTTGTTATTCCAAGCAAACTTCAAAAGGTCTAGGGCAAAGACCTTTTTAAGTTATGATTTCAAAAATAATCTGCTGCCTGTAATCTTCATTCACTTCAGATATGCATTTTTAAGCAGTGTAGAGTGTTCAAGGATATCAGTTGAGGACATCAAGGAAATCAAAGAGTGATGGTTGGAATTCGTTTTCAAAGCAATAGAAGAAGTTTAGCTTAGATTTCCCGAAAATACCATGTTATGCCAGGACATGATATAAATTTCGCTGAGAAAGGTATATCAAGTGCTTGATATGACCGAATTAGCAGAATGTTTTAAAACATATCTTCAGATATTGATGGAGCTAACAAAGAGCTACGGTAAATGAAGTCAATAGATGTCCTTGTAGAATTGAAAGAGGATCCTGTTAAGTTTTGGAGCCATTTCAAGATTTATGAAGATGCAGCTGGAGAGTCGCGAAATATTAATAACGTGGCATAACTTGCACTTGGCCTATATACGTTATCCTACTCAAATGCTGAAGTGGAGCGCATTTTCTCAAAGAAAAATTACTTAAAAAGTTAATTGAGAGACAAAATGAAAAGCCCCATCACAGATGCGTTCAAGTGGATGGGGGTCTTCAATGGAGAGGTGAAAGTTGTTCTAATTTCACAGTAAGACATAGCATGAAAAAAAAATTAATTGCCAAAACAGTACATAAAGTTAACCCACACGATGACTTTGTTCTTGGTGAATGAAGTGTCGAATAGAAACTACCTGACTTGACTACTTCACCGCCATTTTGTAAAGAAATGACTACATTTTTTGTTCGATTATATCAGAAGATTTTATCTTACAGTTAAGATCAAAATATTATATGAAACACTTTTTCTTTTGTCGGTCAACTATCTTACAGTTAAGATCAAAATATTATATGAAACACTTTTTCTTTTGTCGGTCAACTTTCAACAAGACAATGAGGTTGAAAATCTTTGGGCAATGTCAAAATCTCGTTGAGGGGATGAATGACGTTATTGTCAAATCATTGAGTTATGGGATTTTTTATGCCTCGACTTGGGATTTTAATAGATTTCAATCTGGCAACTCTGTTCAGTGCTCTCGTTACTACGCTAGAAAAAGTAGGAGTGGACTAGTCCCGTGCTGTCAGACTGGCCACTGATGGCGCCCCATCAATGGTCAGGAGGAAGGCAGGTGTTGTAAAACTGGATCATGATATGAGTGTAGTTGTCAAAACTGTGAATTATATCAGAGCGCCAGGTCTGAGTCACCGTCAGTTTTTCAATGATAGAAACATTCCGGCTGGCCTGCCATACCACACCGAAGTGTGTGGTTATGCCGAGGTGCTGTACTCAAAGGCTTCTCTGAACTACGAGAAGAAATTGGGGAGTTTAATGTGAAAAAAGGGTAGGCCGGTAGGCGAATTGAAATGCCAAGAATGGATGAATGATCTGCCGTTGATGCCGATATTACACAGCACCTGAATAATCCTCACAAAACGGCGAAGGGTCGCCAAAGGGTCACACAGTTTTGCGATTTCAAGTTGAAAATGTCACTGTGGGAGACAGCTCTCAGATGGTAACACCGTACATTACCCACTTCTTGCGGCTGTGTGCGAGCCAACCCAATACTAATTTGGATAAATACAAAGATGAAAAAACAGAGTTGCAGCAGGAGATAAAGTGCAGATTTCAGGTTCTCAGGGAAGTTTGGAAGTAAGTTATTTTTTTGCACCCGACATGCCTGCAGACATCCAACTTGAGATAACTGTTGCAATGTTATTCTGATTTGAAGCAGAAGTTTGCGTTGGCGTATTTGGGTACCGTATTTTTCCATGTTTGGAACCTATCTTTGTTAACTGGCATTTTCTGTTAGGAATCTTAACAAAACAAAGCACAGGTCAAGATTATCAAACGCACACTTCAGTGAACTGTGTTGCTACCCAGGATTTGAAACCTGATATTGATGGCCTGGTAAAGGCCAAACGATGCCAAGTTTCAGGAGCCAGCAGTAGTCGAAAAAAGAAGCCTGAGAGAAAGCGAGGTTAGTTTCAAATTCTTGTTGTGTTCACAAGTGTTGCGTGGCTGAACAATGCAATTCTTTGTAAATAATTTACTTACGTTTTACATCGAAAAGAATATTGTGCAGTAATTTACTATCAACAGGGCAGGTTCAGCAGGCCTGAGTTACAAAATATTTTTGATCTGATGTACCCAAATCATACAGCTTATTACTGCTTTACCTTCGGTGTTTTTTAATTTGATTTAATACTTCATGATCTTGCATATTTACATTTTAGGCAGGATGTTTGAGTTTTTTCCATAGTCCCCTCTAGAGCTTACGGTGAGGATTGCTTCAGTGTCAGATGTGTCAGTATCGGTGTTAAAATAGTATAAAATAAAACCGATTTTTTTGAGAGTGAAATTCTATTTGAAATTCATTGGTGTCTCTGTAAATGAATCGGTAATAATGATAAGTGATTAGGCTACTATGTTAGTTGAAGCATTTTCTTCCAACTGAGAAAGAAACAAAACAAAAGTAAAGCTACAGATTTGGAGTTGATCCTGCGCAATTTTGCTATTACGTTATTGGTCTGGCCTGCTTGAGATCAGATGGGTTGTATGTGGCACCTGAACCAAAATGAGTTAGACCAGAGCACATTTTAACATTGTAACTACGGGGGAATTTTCCCTTGCAGCCCCTTGCCTTGCCCCCGTGGTGAATCCTTGAAAAATGCCGAGTTTGACCACCCTGCTTTAAAGCTCGTTTTTTTCGCTCATGCCCTCTGCTGCTTGACTGGGGACGCTATTGTTGAGCGCCGACAATAAGCAAAATGTAACGAGCAAACGAAGTTATTAAATACGTTTGATCTATGAATTTCAATCACGGATGACGAATTACTGTCAAAATCTGCGCTGTACACTGGACAAGTGAGCAAAGTGCTGAGAATAACTAGTACTACAAAAGGAAATTGTTCTCAAATTGTTCACAACATTAAGCATAACTTACGTGTTTTCTCTTCAAAATGATATGATTTGTTGTTCCTGGAGAAAGAATAATGCCTGACTTCCGCAATGGAAGATCTCCTTGTTCATGGATAATGACACGCAATCCAGCTTCTCGTGCTCCCAAATAATACTCAAAGTGCTCTATATTTAAAGTCATTCGCAATCCTCCGTATCTCCCGGGGTATTTTTGAAACATCTGTTTGTGTCCAGCATCACCAGAGTTGAATGTAAAACAATTATCAATATAACGGTAACTGAACACCGAAAAATTTTGCGGAGAACACTTGTACCTGTGAAACCTGAAAAGAAAAGTACACAATATTAATCAATTTTCTTTCATTTAAAGTTTCATCCAAAGTTTTTCGCGTCACATCCTGCAAAGCAGCACACTTAATATGTAATTAAATGGGACAGTCCCTTCAATATTCTATGGGTCTATTTAGTGCACATCATAATGTATGTAGAAGGTTAACTAATACGATTACCAATTGTTGGGGCCCGAACCCCCCTTCACTGCCCCGTAGCTTCTGCACAGCAGCACACATGTATAGTATCGACGGCGTACGTGATTACCCTCACCTACAGTGATTTTACACAAGTGACAGCATCAAGGTACACATCCTTATTAGGGGTGTCATACCAACAATCTGGATTTGTCAATTTGCAAGTAGAACAATAATTAGCAAACTATATGAATTAGATTGAGATTGGTTAATTGCCATTAAGATTGTAAACCTGTGATTGTAGAGATATGGATTGAAGTAATATAAAACTCTCACATCACTCAGTTTGTCGTCGTTGCCTAGAAATAGCGGTCCCAACACAAGAAATACCTTTAAGGTACAAATGAATACGATATGTGAAGAAAATATCGTAACATAGCGCTTCATTAGTATATGAACAATCTACAAATCAACCATGCCATTCATTTCTTACTCCTTCCCCTTATTTATGTCTGGAGCACGAGTAATGACTTTTCTGGCGTCCAAACGTCGACGCCGTCATTGTACCTTTTGTTTTTCAACGAATACTATGTTGATTTTCTGTCGAAATCTCGCTGATGGATCATTCACTTTTTCAAATGGCGGTGATTCATTTATTGTATACTAGCCCCACTGCACTGCGTTATGGTTAATTACTTAACATGTTTGTTCCCAAATTTGTAGTGCCGTGGGGGTAGTATGTAACTGTTAAGTAGAAATGGTTTTGTAAAATTGCCGCCCTTTCGAAGAAGATAACGAACCATTCCCGAATTTTCGACCTGCAAGGTCTTGGTCATGCGACAGAATGTTTGTTCTCAGACTCTCTTTGTAACTTCCTTTAAACTTGGTTTTGTTCGTTATTAATTTTATGATCTTTTAGAGCTCAAAGTTTGTCAATGCAATTTCCCTTTAGGCTGCTCAGATTGTGACATTTGTTTTTACTGTTTATGACGGATGCATTTTATTTCCTTGTCTGGAAGTTCCTATTTTACTGATTATCGGCCATGCATAAAGTGAATAGGACAAAAATGATAAAAGTCGGCAGAGATATTCTGTCATTTAAAACGTGCTCGTTTAAGTGCAAAGATGTCCAATCAAGCCTTTGCAGCGAGTACAACGCTCTGAATAATTCAGAAAATTCACGAAGTACCTTCATGGTTGTTATAGAAACATATTTAGCTGTTATCCCCAACGATGGAAGAAGATTCCCTTATAATTTTTCCTGGTGGCTCCATATTACTTGTACCCAGTACTCTTTTTGTTTCGTTGCCGACGTGGCGAACAGACACTTGTTTCAGAATTTTGTTGGGTTCTGGCCTTTGGCAAAATATTCATCTCATGAAATAGCCACTTAAGTCGTGATAACCGTTGTCAGGAGTAGTGCTATCCGTCCCAACTCAAGATGAATATCTTCAGGCTTGTGGGTGACTTATCACATCTCCTTGCTATACTTCTTCTGCTCTGGAAAATATGGAAATCGCGGTCGTGTGCCGGTAAGTCAGTGCAAACTGTCCCAGTTTTATAAATGTATTCAACATCTTCCTGCTTTCGTCATATTGCAAAGTTCTTTCAGACAAAGAAGGATTGGTTGTGTAATAGCTTAACTTGTGTTTCTACTCTAGTTTTGGTGATGTTCAAAGAGTTTGGCCATTAAATCACCTTCACTTGTGAACGGCCCTTTTCATACCTATGCCCCTGCGGCCCATTTCCAAGTTTTTAATGGCTCTATGGGCCATGTTGTACGTGTCATCGTACGTAATGGACATGTTTTAGAGTCTGTTTTTAGAAGGAAGTGTTATTTATATACTAGTGGAACCCGATGATGTTATCCGTCGTTTAGTATTTAAATGAGTAAGTTATATAGCCTTTGAATTTCCTTTCATTTGGTACAAATTGAACATGTGCCTCAGAAGGTATGATTAACTTACCAAAGTGACTAAAAGTGTATCATGCTAATATGATCCCGTGGTAAAGACTTGGAGTTGGTGTAGTTGATATTTTGAATATGTGCCTTGGGTTGTTGGTAAACATTGCTTTTCTTGGGCCCGGTTCACCCAGGGGGCATTCACCAAGCGTCTCAAAGATTTAATCAATAATTAAGTATGGTGTACAAAATAGTAGGAAATGAGGGCATGGCAAGCAAGTTATAAGTGACCTTGTACAGTATATGGTATTAGAACATGCCTTTAAAGTCAAGGTATGATTCATAACTGGCCACGTTTTACACCAATCCATAGAGAGTTGAGCCTCGCTTGTGTGACGGGCCGTGGTGGGATTCTCTCGTGTGTAAGACAACAAAGGATTAAGTGTCAATGACTTTGCCAACATGACACTGGTCCTCGATTATACTTGAAAATGACACTGCAAGGGTATATTGTTTAATCAGATGTGCCATCTGTACATTCACAGGCAAATCGACTACTGTTAGCCACAGGCAATTTTTGATTTGTGTTAGAGCAGGAATATTACGTAGTTGAGAATGCTACCCGTCTGTTTCCGACAGAGGTTAAACTAGTTTACTTTGGAGCCAATGTCCGTTAATGTGACAATTATGTCACACAAATGCAATAATCTTTGTTGTACACACACACAAACTATCCGCTTTTTCATGCTTGCATTGGTTTTATAAATTGTTATGAATGACTCCAAATTATCCCATAGGTAGATTTTCTGGGAACCTAGGTACCTGCCTTAAAACTTTCTGGGAGATTTTTAAGGGTCAGACAATTAAACTTTTTGTTTATGCCTATTTGTCTACACTTATTGGATGTATAGGAGAAGGCAAACTAAATCTTAAGAAGTCTGACACTTTTCATTTGAATTATTCATTTGGGTTTAAAATATTGTCAAAAAGGTTAAATTAAATGTATACAGATTGTCAGGCAGTCAGCTTTTTTATATATCAGTGTCATTTCTCATCGATGATGTTAACTATTATGTCAGAGTCTAAACAAGGTGATAATATTATTTGTGCATGAAGGGCAACTTGCTAGATTGTTTGAGCTACCTATTTAATACTTGGGAACCGTTCCAAAGTTGTTCTGAAAAAATGCCATGTGCTTCCTTTATACTGCCAGTAGGAATTCATTGCTTCTTTGATAACAGTATCAGCACGGACCAGACTTGGACCATTGATGGCAATCAGAGATTCCTGTGTTGTACTTCTTTCACTAGTGTTCTCATACCAGAGAGTCCAGCACTGATTCACAGGACACTTTGAGACAAGACATACTGATTGCCTGCATAACCATGTCAGGTTCGTTGAAAAGGAACCAGGTTTTGATTGATAAGTTGTTTTAGAATGTCTTTGGGATCTGTTACTTGTTGCTTTTCAGGAGAACATGATTTTGTTAAGTCTTCAAGTCTTTTTGAGTCTGTACTGTGCCTTTAACTTGTAATCTGAAAAATTATGCTGTGACCTAACTGGTATTGAACAGATTGCATCTACATAGGTCCTTGGATAACACTGTTCTTAGTGTGTCAACTGTCTGGACCTTTAAACTTGACTATTATATTTGGCAAATTCAAAACAGTCTTAGTTTGATTGATTGCGGTGATTGCTTGAGCATCAAATACTTCATCCTTTAGACCAGAATTTAACGTAGCAATCAGAACCTTTGGTGGACTTGTTCTTCTTTGTCTACTTTCTGGGTTATTGTGGCTTGCCTTTTCATGTGACATGTATGGCTCTGCAGACCTGTGGTGATAGCTGCACTCTTGTACACGACAGAAATCTAGGCCATCTCTGGAACTTAGTTTTACAGGAGAGAATCCCACCTGTTCCTCTCCTAACCCTCCTTCTTTCTTGTCCTGGACCTGGGACCAGGCAGTGGTGGAGTTTTTCCATACTGGTCATAGATATCTGTGCAACCAGCTAATGTCAACAGGAAGCACACTTTTAGCTTTTCCTAAACGTTGTGTTGCTTCATTTTTGCAGCTTTGTCTTCTAAGCATGTAATGAGGACTTGCAGGTCATGATCAATGTCTATGTATACTTGACTGCTGCTGTTTGAATCTTGTCTCTGAAAAGATCTTTCAGATGAAGTCTCCTTAGCATGGATGCTTCAACCAACTTTTCATGATTCTTACCCAATTGAATAATGTAGAAAGCCAAGAATAGACATCAGTATCATCCACTAGCCATTTGAACCTCTCATCTTTACAAAGGTGGGTATCTACTAGACCATGTTTGTGCAAGTCATCCCTAGTCCAGAGAAAATTTTTGGACGGTAGATCTTAAAGAGCTACTGATTCCAGTGCTTATTCAACATGGAGCTATTTCGATACCTTGGTGGCCTTTAACTATAGGCTCTCCAATACTAATCACTTGAAGCAGCTCTTGATTGTGATGCAAGATAGGAACTGCCTGGTGTGATGCTTGTTAGTTGCTTTGTTTTGTAGTGATGTTTACAGCTGGGAGATGTCTGGTCTACACAAGCCTTTTGCCAATGAATGTGGTAACTCTCCGAGCTATAACCCTGTTAACAAAAGGACCAATTGCTGTTGGAAGCTTTCGTTAATGATTCAGCTTTCCAATGACTGACCCATTAAACTTCTCCACATGGTTATGTGATAAGCTTATTAAAAGTCAAGGTCCTCGTAACTGCTGACTGACTGAACTTCTCCAACTGATTAGCGCAAAGACTGAAGAAACGAATAATTGCTGACTGACTGAACTTCTCCAACTGATTAGCGCAAAGACTGAAGCAATGAATAAATGCTGACTGATAATTGCAGTTGTTTTTCAGATGTCACTTGTTAGAAAAACAGCTTTTTATATTAACAAACATCAACTATTACAATAGAAAACCCTAAGGTTATGGTGCTATTATAACACACAAAAAAAATTTACAAAAGGTATAATTACGTTATTAAAACGGTAATTATTATTTAATGTGCACGCAGCAAATACTAAACAAAACGGAAATAATAAAGGACCTAAAAATAGACACAACAAATAATAATAAAGAGTGCATAAATAAACTGTTTGTTGTTGTTAACTATGTTTATGTATTTGTATGCATTAGTTGAAACTTACTAATATAGCCCAAAGGGAGCTATATTTCAACAAAGCTTCTGTCATTTTTTCCTTTGTGCTTCTGCTTTTGCATTTTTCTTGTGGGTAACTTGTCTTGAAATACTCTATAAATACTTTTCTTGAAATATATGAATTCCTTTGGAAGAAATTCTCTATCTTCGAAGTCCTTCTCCTGATCATTTTTGTATGTGAAAATACCTTGGCATCCTGACAGATCATACACCTTAGCTATGATGAATCATTTTCATATGTGAAGTTCCGGAAGTTTGTTCAGTAACCTGATTCAGGATTCCATATATAAAACAGGATCTAATGACTCGCATGTGTCAAGTTTTTTAATGGATATTCTTTGTTGTGAGAGGTTCTACATTATCGTCTGGTGTTTTGTCATCATCTCTGCTAGTGCTTTTTGCTTGTTTGGACACTAAAATACAAATGCATAAAGCTTTGTCTGCACTAATGGGGTAGTGTCTGTATAATTCTGCTTGTGATGCTTTGCTTTAAGATGGTCTTTGTAATTCTTTTTTAGTAACAGTTTGCAACAAAACAACATTTTGTCTCTGTAGTTTTGCTTCAAAAGTACGTAATTGACTTTGTGAAATGTGAAATATGGTTTGGGAATGCAGAGCTTAAATTTGGTGGTTACCCCACATCCATCCTATTTTTATTTTCTGAATAATCTACAAATTATCACCCTCAGAAGCTGAACACATAATTGGGTTCCACACTAACCTTATACTCTAGATCCCTTTCCTGAGTTCACAATCAGCTTTGTTTTACTTCCTTTCTACAGCTAATTAAAACCTAATTATGCTGCATAGTTCTCCATTCATTTATTAATGCATTGAACCTAAAACATGTGGTGCCTTCTGTTCAGTTTCAACATGGCAGTTGGGAAAAGTCATACATGATATCATGATAGTTGTACTACTTAATGAACCTAAATATGTTATTGCTGAAAGACAATATTTTAATGACAACCGAGATAGCTGATCTCCAGAAGAAGTTAAAGAAAAGGGCATGGTATAGACTTTTGATGTGCTACAAAAGTCTCGATATTTTTGGTGAAAAAAATGGCTTAAATGGCCATTTGCAATTGCTTTGAGGAAATCTTAGAATGCCTCAAATCTACCAATTGTTTTCTTTATTGTTCATCAAGACCCAAATATCAAATAGCAAATGGTTATTTTGATGATGATGATGATGATGATGATGAAATGGTTGCTTTTAATATTTTTTCTTCTAAGTTTCATTGATAGTGCTATGAAGTCATTGTTTGGAAAAAATATGTAATTTTATCTCTCACATCAGGAGCGACGCTGAATACCTTTTTTTTTCAAAGATGTCCTTATATTTTTTTAGCTACAAAATTTCTTTCCTGCAAGGAACTCTTGCACAAGACATAGATCTTCCTTAAAGAACCCTTCAGTATGTCAGAAATGACATGCCTATGGTACTTCCTTTCTTGAGGATGCTAATCCGTTCAGGAATTTTTATTCACTGAACTGAATAGCTGTTGAAATTTACAGATTATGACCACAGTGTAGCACCTGAGGTATTCAGAGTCTGCTTAATACTATCTCTTTGTTTCTGGAGCCCTTTGTTATGGCGGCTACCATTGACCATTTGGCCTCATGACAATGAGTTATATTCAGTTATCATTTTGAATACTGCGGCAAGGCTCTCCATGTTTTCGCTGTCTACTAAAGTTTTGTTTGTTGGAAACATGTGTAGTTGGGGAGTGTCATAATTATTATTTTTTGATCCCAAGAAAGAAATCAACTCAATCACCAACAGTTTAATATCTTAAACCCAATGCTCAAATTTTTCCAATGTTCTGATAGTCATTAGTGTCTCCTACTTGTTGGCTATGAAGGGGTCCATGATTATCCAACTCTGTAACATTATGAATAAAAAATAGTTAAATCTCGACTTGATTCATGTCGTAAAACTTTGAAAATAAACCAAAAATGTGGTGCCGAGCTTCAAAATGCAGATATGAACGTTTTTTTGAGACAATGAGATCCCTCTTAGAAGCTGACATAATCAGTCAGAATCGTCAATACCTTCCCCTCTCGGTGGCTTTCAGGAGGCGGTAAGTCTCAGTGAGTTTAGTTACTTTGATAACAACAGCAACCCTGGGGATTTTTAACCCAAGGCCCTTTTCCTTTTCACTTGAAGAATTTTACCAGCCCTCATGTACCTCAGCTTTCGAGGATAAGGATTAATCTTTACTTAATTTTGGACATTAATAATTTTTGCATTCATTTATTGCTCTATAGAATTATCATAAAAACCCAATGTATAAGCCACCACTGCATCTAGGCCACCCCCCTAATTTAGGGTATCCAATATCAGAAATAAATATTTTGACTTTTTTTCAATGTTATCTAATTTTGCAACATTCAACAGGCAAAATTTAGATCTTAAGTAACCAAGTGAACGCCATGTTTCATCTTGTGGTCAGGACTGAAAATTTAAACACAGAGAGGTGGCACAACATCAACAATGATGAACAGAGAAGTTTGTTTCTTTGTGATATGTTTGATATTAACATTAATAAGGCAAAGACCTTCAAGATAGACAGACATTCCTCTGATACTTGGCTGTGGGAAGGAGAGGAGTTCTGGGGTTATTGCATGCCTCAAAATTTTCAAATAGCATTTACTGATGTTAAGTATAGTATTTACTACTGATTTCATTAGGGGACATCCCCAAACTTGTGTATGCAAAAGCCCAGAGCAATTGTCTTTCCTAACAAAAAAAGAGTGAAAATGTCATAATTAGTAGTGGCCTAATTTTTTCTTTGGGTCGTAAACGTTGCAAAGGCAGTATTGGATGGAAATTTTCATCTAAAGACTAAAAAGCTACTGGAAAACGCTTTGAAGAGCTTTACTCAATGTCTGCTTCAAATTGTAAAATTTTTGTGTTTTGCTTTAAATGTACAGTACCATAAAATTATTGCAAAACATTGCGCATATTTCGTAATTGTGGTGCTTTGGTGTGTGAAAATTTCTGCAGATGTGATTTCCCTGAAAACAGTATTGAATAACATCCAAATTGTATGCATATTGTATTTACAGTTATGTATACCATATCTTGCTTTGATAAACAAAATAACTACTCAAGGAGGATATTCCTTTGATGCAGCATATGGTCGCTGCTGCTATACAGCATTCAAAGTATTACAGCATTTTAATTTTTGGTGCAGTTGTGGTTGCCACGTGTTGCAAATAGTGTAAATAGTAACTTACCTTGGCTTGTTTCTTTTCCATGGCACAGGGAGCCGATTTTGCAAATGCACAAGGAACCAATACATTGATATGTAGAGATTGTTGTTGGTTGCCATGGCGATATTTTTGCCATGGCAATATTTTGGACTTGTCAACTAGTCAAGGTTAGGGCATTGGTGTAGTGAGTTGCGTTGTATTTTGAGATTTGAGTTTAAGATCTACCAAGTTCAAACCAGTATCTGAAATGTTGAAGTGTCATTACTTTTACTTTTTACATTATTGGCGATGAGGATTTTCTCTGGAACTTTCTTCTGCGGAGCAAATAGCACCATTGTTGTGGATTTTGTTTTAGGATTTTATTATTCACAATGGCAGCGCGTCCTGTGGCTACCATGTCAGCCTTCGACTTGCACAATGATTATTTCGTCAAGTATTCAGAGAGATTCGATAATTTTCTCATTGCTAATTTGATTACTGATGAAAATTTAAACAAATCAACATTTATAGCGACCATAGGAGGTCCTGCATACAAACGTTTGCGAAGCTTAGCTCAGAATGATAACAAAAGCAAAACATATCGTCAACTAGTACAGTTGTTGAGTGAGCATCTTAGTCCAACTCCGAACATAATTGCAAGGTGATTTGACTTCTACAAAACGGATAGGGAATCAGGTAAACCTGTTAATGATTATCTTGTTGAGTTGCGTAGGCTGTCTGAGCACTGTAACTTTGGTAGTACTTTAAATTATTACTTGAGAGACTGTTTTGTTGGTGGTTTATACAGTGAAAGTGTCCAACAAAAGCTTTTGACCATGAAGGACTTGACACTTGATAATGCACTTGACACTGCCAGAACACATGAAAAAGCATATCGTGATGCAAGAATGATTCCGGGGACTGCAAATACTGAGGAACTTGAACAAGTGCACAGACTGGAATCAAAGGGAGTAGTTGAAGGGAAAAAAGAGTACTATCGCTGTGGTTTTCTCTTGCATTTTGCAAACAATTGTCCTTATCGGAATGAGGAGTGTTTTTAGTGTGGAAAGCTGGGTCACACTAAACGCAAATGTAGAACTTAGAGAAAGGTGAGTAGTAGTGAAAGAAAAAAAGCAACTGGGGTAAAGAGGGTCTGGCAAATTATAAAAGGGTTTCAAAGGACAGTGAGAACAGGCTGCTTAGCTCTAATGTTACTTTGAAAACATATACAGGTGAGCTGGTAAGAGCTGAAGGTGTCAGCACTGTAGAAGTTAATTGCAATGGTCAACATTGTTGTCTGCCTGTTACCATTGTGGAGGGAAATGTTCCCAGCCTCCTTGGTCATGACTGGTTGAGTAGATTGAGATTGGAATGGGGCAGTCTTGTGGTGACTTGTGCTCAGGTGAATAGCTTGGAAGAAGAGAATAAGAGGGTAAAGCAGCTAATAGGGGAGTTTCCTGAGGTGTTTTCAAAGGCTGTCTAAAGGGCTTCAAGGTTCACATTCCTGTGTCGCCTGATGCACAGCCAAATTCTTCAAAGCTAGACCAGTCCCATATGCCCTGCAGCCAAAGTGGAGGATGAGCTTGACAAGTTGGAGAGTTAGGGAGTCTGGAAGCAGGTGCAGGTAGATGATATATTGGTTTCTGGAGGTAATGATGAGGATCACCTGAAGAATTTACGTTCTGTGCTGCAGACATTAAAGGACTCTGGGCTGACTGTAAAGGTAACAGTGTTTTTTCTTGAAACCCGAAGTTACTTACTGTGGTTATGTGGGAGTTCAGCCCATGCCTGAGAATGTGGAGGCACTGAAAAAGGCATCTAGGCCCATGAATGTCACAAAGCTCAGGTCGTTTCTGGGCATGGTTAATTATTATAACACTTACTTGCCCAAACTGGCAGATATAAGCAAGCCTTTACACAAGCTATTACGGAAAGATGTTCAGTGGACTTGGTGCAAGGAATGTGATGATGTCTTTGACCATATTAAGTCTTTACGTTGTGCTGCCCCTTTGTTGGTGCATTTTGATCCATCTAAAGAAATAAAAGCCTATTGTGATGCCAGCGCCTATGGTCTTGGGGCAGTTCTTAGCCATGTGATGGACGATGGGGCAGAAAAGCCAGTATGCTATGCATCAAGAACATGGTCAATTGTGGAGAGGAATTACTCCCAGGTGGAGAAGGAAGGACTCACATTAGTTTATACTGTCAAGAAATTCCACTAGTTTCTCTTTGGGCACAAGTTCATTATGTTCACTGACCACAAACCATTGTTGGGGTTATTTTCAGAAACAAGTACCTTACCATCACGAGTTGCAGCTAGAGTTCTTTGTTGGGCCTTATTATTAACAGGTTAAAATTATGTTCTAAAATTTTGTTCGGGTAACTTAAATGGCAATGCTGATAGACTGAGTAGGCTTCCCATTGATGCTCATCAACAGATTTTTTACACATTTTTACAGCACCCTTCTTCAAATGGGCAAGCAGAACATATGGTCTTCACCCTGAAAGAATCCCTCAAAATCCTCAAGGATGGAGATGTAGAAACTCGTTTGTGTAGGTTTTTGTTCAAGTATAGGATCACCCCTCGGACCACCACAGGGGTTTGCTGAACTATTACTGGGCAGTAAGTTTGCTTTGGAGGTGTGCTTTGCCCCTTCTTTGTCCAGATGAGGTGTCAACAATTTGCAAGAAACAGTTTGCAATGAACCCTTCACTTTAGCACCGCTCTTTTATGCCTGAACAGCCTGTTTATGTAAGGAATTATGGACTAGGGGATACAAGGATGGCTGGAGTTATAGTGGTAGCAAAAGGGAACCTTAATCACCAAGTGCTCACTTCAGACGGTCATGTGTTTCATCAACATATTGATCAGATTGTAGCACTTTCGGAAGATGAAACTGTGTGCAAGATAAAGAAGTAAGGACACCAGTTCCAAGCATACAATCACCTGGGGTGGAGCTCAAAGACAGTGATGGTCCAGCCATAGTCGAGGCCAAAACTGTGTCCTCGGCTGCTGAAGGAAATGTTTCCATTTCCACAACAAGTTGCCCTGAGAACGCATTGGGTGAAACAGTTGCATCCTCTGTTCTGAGACGCTCAAGAAGGGAGCGGCGCCGGCCAGCTTACTTGGACTATTATCTATAAACTTCAGATGGAGGATTGTTGTAAATAGTGTAAATAGTAACTTACCTTGGCTTGTTTTTTTCCATGGCAGAGGGAGCCGATGTTGCAAATGCACAGGGAAGCAATACATTGATATGTAGAGACTGTTGTTGGTTGCCATGGCAATATTTTTGTTAGGGTTATTTAATCAAACCCAGGACTTGTCAACTAGTCAAGGTTAGGGCGTTGGTGTAGTGAGTTTCGTTGTATTTTGAGACATTGAGTTTAAGATCTACCAAGTTCAAACCAGTATTTGAAGTGTCATTACTTACATTGTTTACGTTACTACCTGTAATCAATAGTTTGATACTTAGCCTTTTGTATTTAAGTGCTAAATACATAAATAATTGAGCTTCACAGTTAGACAGATTTATTGCTATGAGTACTCTAGCCCTAGTTTCTGTAGTAGTGTTTACACATGAATAAACATGTTCAATGATAGGGCTTACTATTCAATGCACTCCCCACACAGGCGGCATTCCACATCCAGGCTGCACACACAGTTTTGCAAACCAAGAATACGGAAATAGGTGTAGCCTATACACATTTATTAAGAGTCATAATTTTATTTCTGGGTGCACAACAAACCATTTCTAACACAGTAGCTGTGTGCACGGACTGTTTTGCATTCTGTAGTCCTACGGGGGGTGCGATATGTGCTAGTGTGAGACATCTATTATCTCCACGTCTCATAGCATTCTGTTTGGTCACATCATTCCTATTTTATTAATATAGCTGCCTCCTTTTTTACTTATTGTGGCATTGTTTTTTCTTGTTTTGTTAAAGGAATATCAGGGAAAAGTCAAGTGCTGTTTGCCATGGTGTTTACAACAAGATACCTTGACTTATTCACAACATTCATCTCTGTCTACAATACATCAATGAAAGTTATCTTCATAGTAACATCTTATTTAACAGTATACTTAATCTATATGAAGTTCAAAGCCACATATGATTCCAATCATGACACATTCAGAGTTGAATTTGTTGTTGTTCCAGTTGGTGGGCTTGCAGTGCTAGTCAATCATGAAATGTCTGTGATGGAGGTAAGGATTTCTGAAGAAACTTTTTAGAAGTTGTTTGTTATAATTGTATTCTTGGACCTTGCAGGGTTGCAATCTTCTAGAGTTCATTACTGCAGACATGGCTATTTCATTTTCACAAATGGATGAGTTCAGTATTTCTGATGTATCTCTGTTGTAGTAGCCACTGACTGATTCTCCAATCCACTATATTGCTATTTGAAGGTCGTTCTAGAAAGTTTTCGGCAAGCAATTGACCACCCACATGCCTCCTGGTGACTTTTTTAATACATCACATCCAAAGCTGAACTGGAAAGATGCCACTCTGAAGGTGTGTAGTCAGGTTGGTCTGAGCAAAGATGACAATGGTGACAGGAAGAAGTGTGGAGAAAGGCTTGCTCTCATGAAAGGAAACACTGCCACTAACCTGTCATCAGATGGAAAAAAGCTGACATAAATAAATTATAATAATGATGATGATTCCATACAAAGGCCTATATAGGAAGTGTAGTTAGAGAGAGAAAAAGTGCATTTCGTTTTTTTGTAGTGCATGTGGATGCTTGTGCATCTGATGATGCTTCTTAAATGAGAGGCATGTCTTCGTACAATGTATCAACTGTATTGATATTGCAACCCCTTTTTTATTATCAGGTATGCACTGTGCAAGTAGAAAATGGACTTGTATTAAAATGCATCCAATGTTAATAAATGATGATACTTGTGCAAAATTTACTTTAGATTGGTAAAGATAATGTCAGAGAAACTAAATAGACCATAACAACCACATTGTTTCTTGTATTTCAATTATTATTTTAGATCCTTTGGACCTTTTCCATTTATTTGGAATCGGTAGCCATATTGCCGCAGTTGTTCATGATCTCGAAAACTGGTGAAGCTGAGAGTATTACTAGCCATTACTTGTTTGCTTTGGGATCCTACCGTGGCCTTTACATCTTCAACTGGGTTTACCGCTATTACTTTGAAGGCTTCTTTGATCTGATTGCTATAGTGGCAGGCTGTGTGCAGACCATTCTCTATTGTGACTTTTTCTACTTGTACATAACAAAAGGTAAGAACCTGTAT
>JANTCA010042081.1:9017-19412 GCA_024741275.1 Chironex yamaguchii
ACTTTACTGATACTAATCTAGTTCACAGGATTACTAAACTAGCCACAAGACCATTACTAAACTAGAACTAAACTAGTACTTTACTGATACTAATCTAGTACACAGTTTTACTAAACTAGTAATTACCTGGTACTAAACTACCATTACTGACTAGTATTAGACCGGCAAATAGCTAGTATTTTATAAGTACTAGATTTTACGCAACCGATACCGACCAGCCGACAGAATAGAAAACGTGGCACAGAATTGTGAATCCGATTTCACGCCGACACAGGTTTTGATTATTGTTTAGAGATGGTAACAATGATCCACTCCCATTGTAGAGCGCTAGATTGCTTGCCAGTTCCTTCCACCACGTACGGTTGTACTCAACATGGTCGGATGTTCCCTACACTCTAAGGTCATCGAAATGTAAGATTGCTCTCGTTAATAAAGGTCACTCCAATGAGAAGTCAATATGCGAACGCGTTGAACCAGGTGTCATTTCACCGATATAGCACAAAGTTAACCGAATGACGGAGTAATATAGGCACATTCCTTGTAGCTCGGCCTTTAGAGCATTGCACGGTAAGTAAAACATTTAGGCTCGGGTCGAGATCCAGTCTGTAAACGCCTCAAATTTACGTTGATAGCTTGTAACTTTAAATGTTTGCAAAATGGACAATGTTACTTGGTTTATCAGTAGACAGATCGTTAACTGGCAGAATGTTGTAAGTAGGAGATTTCGGGTTTGAGCCGTATTCGTTTTTCCAATTTTGCTATTTATTTTGCACGAGTTTTTCGAACAAAAAATGTTTCATGGCGAGAATTTGCCTTGCTATTTATTATCACTGATCTTAAGCAAGAATTGATACAAAAGATTGCTTCATCTCTGATCCTAGCTGTTACCCTGATTTTTTATAATTTTCAGTTGGTTGCACCCAAGAGAAAGAGACTTGAAGAAGCTGAATCTCTCCTTGAAACACAGATGACTGCTTTAAATCAAAAGAGGAACGAATTGAGTCAAATTTTAAACAGATTTGAAGCCTTACAAAATAATTTTGCTTCCAAGACAAAGAAGAAAGAGGTAATGACTCACTCGTTATCCTAAACTTTCTTATTTTTTTAGCTTAGTGTAGGTAAGCATTTGTACATTTTGTTATATATATCTGTCAAGAGCTCCATCATCCATATTTATTAAATATGCATAAACTTCAAGAAATAAGCACTTTTTAACGTTTCGAATAATTCTACTTCAGAAAATGAGTATGAGTTTTCTGAAGAAGAATTATTCGAAACGTTAAAAGGTGTTTATTTCTTGAAGTTTATATAAATACATATTTATTATATAATATATTACAATATATATTATATATGTGTAATGTATATAATATACAGTATATATAATATATACATATATATATATATATGTTTATTAAATAAACAGAAATTGCTTTTAGCGTTTCGACTTAAATCTTCTTCAAAAGTTTGAAATGGGGCTGATCATGATTGAACTCGCAACCCCTAGACTCAAAAGCCAAAACGCAAACCGTTGTCCCATCCCTCTCATAGGAAGTATATATAAATGCATTAATTCTTCCTTTTTTATTATCTGAATTGTTGTTTTTTAATACAAGTTCTTTCAATCAACCCACCAAATTCCTGATCTTTTCACATGCTTAACTAATTGACTAATGATGTGTGTTCTTTTGGAAGCACACAGGGCAAGGACTAAACAGAAAGCAACAACCCAGTTAAACTAACCCGTTGTTTCTCCGTATAGGAACTAGGACGAAATATTCAACTTTGCTCTGAAAAACTGGTGCGCGCAGAGAAGTTACTAGCTGGTCTTGGAGGAGAGAAGAGTCGCTGGATTAAGGTAGTGACGTGAAGCAATTATGCTACATTTTTTACCTCCGTCAAGAAGACATTGTTTTCATTACCGTCTGTTTGTTTGTTTGTTTGTTTGTCTGTTGGTTAGTCTCTTACTTCTTGTTATGATTGCCGTCAACTCGAGGGTGATAGTTCGGGGACATTGATACCCACAGATCGCTTGTCGGTCGTATATATGTAGCTGGTTCTGAAATTATTACAAACATCGACGCCGTAATCACTGCTGGAAGTATGTACTTACAATATAATCCTTGGGGATCGGCTAAGATCAATGACGTGCATTTTCTTGTTTCGAGGTCGGTTTCATGTTTTCAACTAAGCCTACGTTAAGGGTTCGGGTGAAGATTGAAAACTTAAATGCTTGCACTTGGGCAGAAGAGTGTTTCCCTGACATACCGCCTCTTGTTACCTGCACCGAGGAGGTTATCTTACCATCGGGGTTTGTTTGTTGGTTTATTTGTTATGAATGTATCATTCAGAAATACTCTTAAATGTGCATTGGTATTGTGGGTGGCTCCAGCTGATTATTTTTGTTGAGAATCTGGATAAAATTCTAGATTCTGGATCATTTTGAAATTTTCAGTACTAATTCCTTTATTAACCCTAGAAGTAGTGACGAAATGGTGGTGCTCAAAAGCGATTTTTAATGCGCATCTTAGTGCAGATTATTTAACTAAACAGAAATCCAGAATTCTCACCTGATATCATGAGTTTACAGACGTTTGCTTCTCGTTCATTATATTTTCTTCTCTTTTCTTTTAGGCTGCGCAAGATCTTAGTGAAACATACAATAATATCGTTGGCGATGTCTTAATTTCAGCTGGTCTAATAGCATATTTAGGGGCATTTACATCAGAGTTCAGACAAGTGAGTACATGCGCAGTAGATCATTCGTTGTTCACAATAATTGCGTAATATGAAAATTCTGTGGTTGAGGTCATTGTGTATTCAGTCCAGTGTTTGAACAGTCTTTTTGTGGTACAAAACTTGGAAATCGCCTTGACAATTTGCCACATTGCGCTAAAATCATACTTAAAAGCGTTTCCTTTCTTGTCTAGGATTGGCTAGTTTTGCTACATGTTTCGTATAAATAGGTTGCCATATACATATACTTTCCTTTCTGACGTTTCATACGCTGAAAAGTGTCAGACAAAAAAAGCCTTTAAGTATGATTTTAGCGCAATGTCGCAAATTTTCAAGGCGACATTTGGTAGCTTTTCCTTGTGAATCTCCATTGTCACATCTGGTCATTGACATCTAATCTATCTACAGACCATATTGAAATTTCTGACTAAATACAGCTTTCACGTAGCTCCTAGTCCGAGTTTTAATCAATACATCAATGAATTTAACTAATCAATGGCGGGGCTTGAGCACCCAAGAATGGAAAGTAGCCAATCTGCTTTCGATTTTGCGCGTGTTCACATTTGGTGTGAGCACCCCCAATTGTCATACGTAATTCAAAATTTCAATAGTGTGCCAAAAGAACATTATTAGGAGCTCGACTGACCAATGTATTAAGATTTTTAGAGTCTTCAGTACCATTCAAAACTCAAGTTGGATCAGTCCCTACTAGAGAGATAGCGCTTTCTCGCTTTCTCGCTATCTATGTTCTCGATCTGTAAAATCTAGAAGGGAAGAATTTTTCAAACAAAGGTAACCTTACTCTTTTTACTTAATTTAATACCGAGCTTCGAATAAGCTCTTTTCTTGACAAAAAACTTGATAAAAATGTTATGCCTTTTAGGTCTTTGATAGTAGTGTTGAATTAAGACATAAAATTACTTACGAACTCTAGCTCTTGTGAAGAATTTTGAAAATAAATCCTCGATTTTTGGAACCTTGGAAATTAATATTTTTCCATTAGCTTCCTCAAAGTCACCAGTCAACTAACCTCCAGTGATTTAGAGAGTGATATGCGCATCAGCCTATTAGCTCAGAAATATGCAGGAGTCACATTTTCGATCAGAAAGTGAGTAATAGCCGGGTATAAAACTACAGGCCTCGACAGGCCAAACACAAGTCTCGGCTGGAACCCGGGTCAAAATTCAATATCAAAATATACCGGACTGGATTGCACGTGAGGTCAAATCTTATAACTTTGAAACCAACACCGATTGTGAATAGTAAGCAGGGTTCAAATTCCCAATATAAAGCAAGTGCCGGACTCGATTTCACAACGGGGTCAAACTTAATGATTTTGAAATAGAAGGAACTTGGACTTTTCCAATAATGCTTAGTTTCTTCATTTGCTCTTTCTTAGTCTCCTTTCTGGTCTAGGATTGGCTAGTATTGCTACATGTTTCGTATAAATAGGTTCCCATAGACCTATACTTTTCTTTCTGACGTTTCATACTCTGAGGAGTGTCAGACGAAAAAAGCTTTTAAGCATGATTTTAGCGCAGTGTCGCAAATTTTCAAGGCGATATATTATTTTGCATTACACGGGGATGTTAATTTAACTTGCTTTCTAAACAATTTATGGAACGTTACTATGTTTGATTTATGTTTCATTTAGGTCTAAGTCCCTTACTAGCGTCGCTTATCGGCTATGACAGATCCAAACGTATGGTATATGGAATTGATGAAAGTGGAATGACAACAATAATACTCTCAGCTGACAACCAATTTACATGGCCAGCTCACGTGGAAAGTAAGACAACAGCTCAGGCAGCTAAACTGAAGGACGCTTTTACAGCATCCATAACACAAAATGAAGACATGCAAGATCTTACGTCTGCTCTATTCCAAACAACTTGGGCAGGTATTGCTTGTATATTACTTTGATTGACAAAATTGAAGTACCTTGGGGCTAGTATATAACTATGAAATAAATAGACGGAATACCGCATGACTAAGGCATGCAGGTCGAAATTTCTCGATTGAATCGTTATCTCTTTCAAAATGGCGGCAAAGATACAAATTTATCTTATTGTTTTGATTGCCCCACCCCTCGCGGAGCGCTACAGTAGCCTCTTGTAGAGTAGGTGGATCGTAGCAAAAACAAGTTCGTCGTCCATATTCTCCGCATTGGGTAATGAACTAACAATGTAATTGTTAGCTTAAGAGACATGTTCGTATAAGTAATTAACCTCATGGGTGACATTTACTTCGCTATTAATACCAAAACAGAAGAACGCTATGGAAAATAATGGCTGCTTTCACTGTTCAACAGCAGTATATGGGTTACGCAAATATCGCAAGTTAAAAGTAAAACATTGGCTGAAGCCGTTTTTTGGCCATGAATTAGTTAAAATCTAGACAATGAATACAATGAAAAAAGAGCAACGTTTCTTCAAGGAACGGAATATTCGCCATTATATCCATCATCAACTTCAACGCTGTCATCATGATGACAATTCTTTCGGTTGCGTCCGGCCAATATTTGCACCAATTGTAGCTAAAAGAATTAAATTAAGCTCTATATTTACCTTCTTGTTTAAATTTTTTGAAGTATAGTGAGTCCGTCACAAGTACAACTGGTTTTGTCGTTAAAATTAAGGCAGTTCCACATTTTAACTCCTTGATAAATAAACCCTGTTAGGTCCTTGAAGGTTCTTTGGAGTGCAATCAGCTGATTCGCTTCGGAATTTTCGAAATCTTTCTTCTCAGTTTTGTAAATAAGATTGTAAGGTAACCAGAGTCTTGGTCATAAACTGAGTTGTAATCAGCTTTTTTATGTTCCCATTTCCCTTATTTTACTTATGGCAGCCAAACCTAATTTTGGTATTCCAAGGAGAGCGGAAACAAATTTTATCCTGTCTGCCCCATTCTCAAGGTTATGTAATTCAACAAGTACTCTAGAGCTAAAAGTCCTCAACTCGTGAGAGATTGACTGAAATATGGCTCTACAAGGCTTTTATACATAGTCCGCACCGGTGCGAGAAATTATCGATGGTGATAACCATGATAATAATTCCTGAAAATCACCTTGAAAATTTGCGACATTGCGCTGAAAACATACTTAAAAGTAGAACATGTGTTAGATAATAGGACAAGAGACGGAACACCTAAAGGGAATACAGTAATCCAGAACAGCAATAAGCGGGAAACATAACAATACACAAAGACGATAAAGACACAAAACAAGACAGAAAAAACCGGCAACGGATCTATTATAGAGAAAGTGACAAATTAACATGGAAGAGCTGTTTATTGAGATTGGGTTTCTCCCATGTGATGTGCAACGCCTCTTTGATTTTGAGGTGAGAGGAACAACTATCAGAGTCGAAAATACTAAAAATTGATTTTCTAAAATACTTAAAAGTGATTTTCAAGCTTTGTACCACAAACAGATTGTTCAAATAATAACTCCTAAAGTTGATTCGGGACAACGATCGATGGTGAAATACTGGAAACTAAGGCTGTTACGTCAGAGATATGCGGCGTAAGATGTGCGTAAGGTTTTTATGCCCGTGTCAATCCGGCATTTTCTAGTTGGTTGGCGTAAGTTTATAGAATTCGTGTAGTTGCCTCAACTACAGGCATGAAAAGAGCATGTAACGTAGTGGCGTAGATCCTTGCAGCCACTAGCGTAAATATGTGGCGTAAGGAATCGATAGATTCCAGTATGGTGACAATAGTGATAATAATTGTTAGGGATAGTCGCATGGTATGAAAGCACTAGTTAGACTCAAACTTGTGCACTACGCCCAGCAATTTAATTCAGGTATTTGTTGGCAAGATTAGTAGGACTATGTTTTAGAAAATTTACATGTTTAGTTTCGTTAAAGAACATCCGCAAAAGTAGCTCAACAACCAAGGTGATCATATTTCTTATCGTCTGTTAAATTTCATAGTTTATACATATGCCGCAGAGATCAATAGGGAAATACACCAAGGCTTTAACCCCCCTAGTAGCACTCATATTTTTTGTACAAGTGGAATATGCATGACTTATAATAATAATAAACTAATAAAATAATGATGATAATAATAAACAAAGTGGTCTCGAGTAATGATCCCACTAAGACTACTTGTGCCACAAATCTTGCTCTCCATTACCACTTGCTATTTTGTAGGTACAAATCATACAACACGTTTATCTATAGACTTACACATGGTTGATCAGGGTTGAATGACAGAATGCGATATTCGCTCTTCACCTTTTTAGCACAATGCAGTTTATGAACGGGTGACTGGGCTTCAGAGTTTAGATAATCATAAACAATAGTTTAATTTATAATCATAAACTGAATAAAAGAACGAAATTTTATTGATAAATTCTTCCCTTTGCTTTTTCAGCCACAAGAAGAGGTCTTCAGCTCCACACAACAAAAGGCTACGTGTTAAAAGTTGATTATGGATTCTAGTCCAGGGCAAAAGACGAACGATGTGCATTTCATGATATTACTTTGAACCAAGGTCATTTTGACGCTCTGACAACTGGTCTTAAAGTTGCAGAAAAGCACAGGCAAAGATCATGATCTTATATTAAAATCAAGTAACTAGTTAACTATTAAAAATTATGTATATAAAATAAAAAAATGTAACGCTACCGTCTCTTGGGAAGGCAAATTATTTTCTCAGCCTGTTGTTGTTAACTGTGCCATGGAATGAGATGAAAAGAAAGCAAACAGCTGCGTGCAGCTTTTTATAAGGAAAGCCGGCTTGGGCCGAGTCGCGCAAAGCACCAATCAGAATTTCTACACGTGTCAGGAAACTGCGAGCGCACAGGTACTAGTTTCTGGAGCGTTTTTTTGGAAGGAAAACGTAAACATATAAATAATCAGCGAGGTAATCTAGGAAAGAATTGAGTATCACCAAACAAAGTCTATCGATTTGATGCACAGATGCACAAAGTCAGAACCGCTGAAAGGGGGGAGCCGGGGAAAATTTCCAGGGCCTGGGCACTAACAAGGGCCAGCGAAAAGTTTTGCTATACAGGCAATTTTTATTAAGATGCTTTTAAGGATTTGTTGACGTTAGCCTTTAGAGCTTGACTTCGTCAATTTTGAAACCTGCAACGACCCTTGTTGTTTAAAGACCCAGGGCCCGAGTTGGCTCTCGACGGGCAAGCAACAACTATCAAAAGTTTGGGGTCACATAGGCATCATTTGAATTCAAAGTCAAAGAAGATCGAAAATTAAGGCAGCCAACAATACAGTATTGACAAGCAATTTCAATAACAAGTAATGACTACGTTTGCCATGGTTTACAGGGGAATGCTTCGGAGTACAGGAGGTCCCAACCCTGGCATGCTTGAAAATTTTGCGACAAGAAATTCCCAAACGAAATAAATTTTAAACCACAGATTTCCAAGTTAAGATTCTTAAGGGTTGGAAAGACCATAACTGAGAAGCAACTTATGAAATCAGGAGCGAAGTATAGTAGTAGCAGTCCGTGAACGTGTTTTTGCGCGATAACGAAAGCATAGCACACTAATGCAGTGGGTAGAACCAGTACATTTATTAAGGATGCAAAAAATATACAAATAAAAGCGTAACCCCGAACTTACATTCCACCGTTTAATGAAAACAAAAAAGCAACGGAAAATACACTACTGTGTCTACTACAAGAATAATTACTCCAAATTAAACTAAAAAATCTCAGAAACAAAAGCACGAAATTGCTGCTTTACACTCTAGCATCAATATATTTCTCCCACATGCTTAGTGCACACATGATGCAACTACAAACAAAAGATGTCCTAATGAGACAGTTGAAAAATTTGGCGTCCTTTTAACTCCCAAAACCGCCCTTTTAACTTCTTGATCAGCGAGAAGACTGGCGGTTACACCGATGGACCATTTTTCACACTGGGATTCAACGGCGGACGGTGGGTGGTTCGGTTAACAACGCACAGCTAATAGTTCGATTAGACGGTTCTGTCCAAATTCACAAACAAAGTTCGTCTAAACTTAGCACTCGATTTGCAAACAATTTGTTCGAGCCTGTTACGGATAGTCGTGTTACATGAAACCACTAGTTTGACTCGAACTTGGTGCTTTACGTCCAGAAACGTAATTCACGTTATTGTTGGGAAGATTAGTAGAAGTACGTTTTAGAAAATTTACATGTTTAGTTTCGTTAAAGAACATCCGCAAAAGTAGACCCAACAACCAAGGGAACATATTTCTTATCGTCTGTTCAATTTGAATAGTTTACACCTATGACGCAGAGATCAACATGGAAATACACCAAGGCTTTAACTTCAAATAACTTGCAATCAAAACCATATCTAGCGCTCAGACATAAAAACAATGTAACAAGCCAAGAAAAAGGTAACAAGAAAACTCAGTGCATTGACAGTGCTGCCAGCAGAGACGAAACTTCGAAGGACGGTTCTTTTGTTCAATGGTTGCGGTGGTCTGTAATTGTTCACGACAAGGAAGGAGTTACTCGAGTTTCCATGACGCAATCGTCTGAACTCTGCAAGCTGCAAGGAAGGAAAATCGAGGAGTACAAGCTGAAAAACGGATCTTTAAGAATACAATAAACCGATTGAATTACCAAATAAGATTCTGTTCACAAAGAAAATCACAGACTCAATGGGAAAAATTTAAACCACAACAAAACATATTAAACAATTTATCTAAAATATATAAATGCTGAAAAAATAAAGTAAATAAAGTAAATAAAGAAACAAAGAACTAATAAACAATTGACATTAATAAATCAATGTATGAATTGAGACAATGAACAATTAACAGAAATAAACAAAAACAATGATTATTTAAGATTACCCCAAAACAATGCTGCCGGAGTAAGCTTATTGCCTGTCGGTACGAATATACCGAAATTGACACAAAAACAAGACCATATGCCATATACACCGAAACTTTCCCTGTACGAATCTCCCCGGAAGCCTCGATTACCTTCTAACAACCAGGAAAATGGAAACTAGTCGCTTGCGTAGGAAGAATCCAAGAAACAATCGGTTTCTTCGTATTGTCTCCTCTCAAACATCTGCTTGGTTATTCGTTGCTACGGTAACGCTAGTTAACTTACTTGCTCTTTGGAAACTTCCAATATTTCTTTCATAACAAACCAAGAGACAACTTCATTGCATTTCGGAGTTGTAAGAGAACCAGGATAATGATAAAAACTGGAAACATCTTTAGGTAAGAAACTGTTTAAAGGCTCCGCTGGAATTTGAAGACTCGAGTTGCCTTAAGTGGAAAAATCGCAACGGAAAACAAAAATTGTCACAAGGTTTGGTTAAGATAATAAAATGAGACCCCAAGGACCTAGATAAGCCAGGCCCAGAGAGGGAGAAAGAATATCAAATTATAAGTAAAAACCAAAACAGTAGGGTGCGAAAAGCAAGACAAAGCAGCTCCACAAACAAAGGGGGAAGATCAAGTAACAAGTAGGAAACAAGATGGTTGGTAGTGAGAAGAAAGGTAAGGCAGTTCCAACTGGGAGTAACAAAATCAAACTAAAAGTAAGAACCAAAACAGTAGAATGCAACAAGCAATAGAAAGCAGCTCCATAAAGAAACGCAGAAAATTAAGTAACAAGTACGAAATAAGACGGTTGGTAGTGATTAGCAAGGCAAGGCAATCCCATATTGGGAGTAAG
>JANTCA010042092.1:0-17650 GCA_024741275.1 Chironex yamaguchii
CAAAGAGAGTCCATTGGGAATTGTGCAAGAGCAATGGGCTTGAATATCAAGAGAAATGGTATGAACATGTTCCTGAAAGTGCCGTAGAAAATGATGATGTGAAAATCCTCTGGGACATACATATATATATATATATATAATGTATATTCATAGATATAGATAGATAGATAGATAGATAGACAGATAGATAGATAGATAGACAGACAGACAGTTAGACCTACGTTTTTGCCTTTTCATTACCAAATTGGTCTTTTTGTTGCTTCTTTACATGACATAAGCGAAGCTTCGATTTTAAAAAAGTCAGTTAAGAAATGTGTTTATAAGGCTGTCTCAATACGTAAGCTACGAAGGTGTTTGTACCTTACAATGAAAACTCTACATCGACGTCACAAAGAACGTCTTCTAAATTTATTGACCTCTGACTAGGTTGACTGTGGACCACCTGACGTGAAAATGGCTACTTTCAACGCAAATGTCAATCTGTTAGCACGTCAGCATAGCTGCAGCTCATGTTTTGTGAGGGTAAAATGTCCTGTCAAATCCGCGACAGACTTTAAATTGTTCCATTTATAGTTTGTGTGACACTTCCCTTTTTTGATTGTTAAAATGGAACGCAAAAGGTATTCGCATGTGTCTTATCAAATCATGATTTCGCAGGAAAGACTGCAAGGTAATGTGAGAAAATAACATGACAAAACATCTGCACTTCGAAAGTCTTTGAAAAACTACTTTCAGGATGCCCAAGCAGATGTTTTCAGAGTCTGATCCTTGGATATCTGTGAGAGTCCTGTATTTTCTTTTTTGTCGGAACAAAATACCCACACCAGATGAAAAAAGGACGAGGGAAACCGGACTTTAATGGTAGAGATTTTTAAAGAAATCTAACAGTCAATTATCTAATTTGTAGTTAATTGCTTCTTATTACTCAATATGATTAACAGAAATCGTCGGAATGGAAACAGAGACTGAGTAATAGTATATAGATTAAATCAATGATGATCAATAGCTGCGCCTTGTGCAATGCAGTTCCTTTGATATATAGAAGTAGTTATTTTAGATGTTTTTATCAATGTGTTTTGCACAGAATATTCTTGCATTACAAGAGTTGATGATACATAATCTGAGATATTGATCGATCAAATTGTGCATTTTATTTTAAAACTGAGGCTCTTATCACGGAGTCAAATGACCACTGTGAGATAAAGAGAGGATAAGTAAGAGAGGATAAAAAGTTAATTATGAAGAGTGATCAAGACGAAAGTATACGATTAAAGATGGACTTGAAAAAATGAAGATCATATTTTAGAGGAAGACATTTAGCAGGCAATGACGCCCACTGACTTACAGTTAGTATAAGCTAAAAGAAAATAAGCTGTTTGAACAAAGGTTCTTGATACTCAGAGGTACTTAGACAGTGTGTGGATGGAAGTTGTTAAAATGTTTGTTGTTGTCTGAAAAAGGATTTAAGACTGGGCTTTGCTTTGGCTTAATTCCTTACTTTTTCCTTGCATTGATAATAAGCAACAGCCAAATACGTATATTTTGATTAAAACCTAAATCTAAACACCTTCTTTTTCATACAGCCAATTAAAATAAACCGAGTATTACTGCAGGTAATCTCTTACAAAAGCGTGCAGTACTAAGAAGAAGTTGCTTTTGAGAACGGAAAGTAGATGACAGACCTCGCACCTGCTTCTTATTGAAATGTTGATACCACCATATCCTTGAGCAGAAGATAAGATCGAAAGTATAATAATTCAATTAAATTGCAGTCGATCACTTACCAAGGTTTGAGGGGCATGTTAGTATAAATCCCAAATGCTGACTCCACATAAATTCGTGCCCACGTTCTTTGATGTTGTTTTCAAATACATTTAATCCCTGGCAGAATCGCTGGAAAACAGCCCTCATGTTACCTAGGAACAGAAAATGACATTCTAACACTATCTATTATGATTTTGTGATAGATAACGCCATTTCGTGCTGAACAGAACTTGTAATATTTCATTACGCTTTGTTAAAAACGACAGCAAAGATCATTTTAAAATATCTAACATCAATTTCACCTGTGTCTGAAGACGAGTCCTGTAAATATTATATTCATTTTAGTTATCCTACGAGTTACAAGGTTTAAAGGCAAATTGACTGGCTGTTACCTCGTTACCCATCTCGTTTTATTCTCTACTTTCTGCATTTGTGGTTTTAGAAAGCTACCAAAAACAAACATCTTTTGCAGGACGATACGGAGGATGGAAAACTGAGACCACGAGGATGTCGTCACCTATTCGTCCCATACAAATTTCACTCCTGTTAAATTTCCGTGTTCTCTTCCGTCTGTTGTAGCCCTTTCTCCCGTTTCGTTGGGTTTTATTTCTTTCCTTCCTTTCTCTGTTTCAATCCCTTCATTCCTTTTCCTGTCTTCTTATTTTTCTTCTCCTGCTTTATTCCTTCTCCTGTTTTATTTCCTTCTCCTACTTTATTTCCTTCTCCTACTTTATTTCCTTCTCCTAGTTTATTTCTTTCCTTTCTTTTCCATTTTAATTTCCCTGCTCCCTTTCCCTTCTTCATTTCTTTGGTTTCTTTTCCTGTCTTGTTTCCTTCCGTCTCCTGCTTCATTTCTTTTATTGCTCCTCCTGCTTTATTTCTTTCCTGTCTTCTCCATTTTTATTTCTTTCCTCCCATTCCCGATTTCATTTCTTTCCTTCCTCCTGTTTTGCTTCTTGTCTTCTTTCTATTTTGTTTCTTTCTTCGTCTGCGTCATTTCTTACCTTCCTCTACTCCAAGTCGCAACGCTGGTAAAGTTTCTATAATCAACACAGAAAGCCATAAATGACAAGACGTGACGACAGTTTATTAATTGTGATGTTTACATTACCTCCCTTTTCCATAGAAATTACTCGAATATGGTCCTCTTCATTCACCCAGACTAAAAAGTTCTTATCGTCGTTGTGCCAAATTCCACGTGCATCGGGCCAATCGCGAGCCATTCCTGCTGATGTCAGCAAAGGCGACACAGGCTTATCAAACAAGAAATGATCACGAATCAATTGTTCTTGGTCTTCATTTGTCATGGTTGCCAAGTCGTAATACTTTCCTAGAGAAAAGTAATAAGGAAATTCACATTGTTCTTTGGAGGAAATGATTTTGAAAACAATAATTATAACGATAAACAATTACGATAGTGGCAATACTTAAGTAGACCTAGTTGTAGCAACAGCAGCAGCAGTAATAGTAGTAGTTGTAGCAACAGCAGCAGTAGTAGTAGTAGTAGTAATAGTAGCAGCAGCAGTACTAGTAGTAGTTGTAGCAACAGCAGCAGCAATATTAGTAGTGGTAGTAGTAGTAGTAGTAGTAGTAGTAGTAGTAGTAGCAGTAGTATTAGTAGTAGTGGTAGTAGTAGTAGCAGTAGTAGTAGTATTAATAGTAGTAGTAGTAGTAGTAGCAGTAGTAGCAGTATTAGCTCTAGTAGATGTAGTAGTTGTAGTAGTACTAGAAGTAGTCGTATTAGTAGTAGCAGTAGTAGTAGCAGTAGTAGTAGCAGCAGTAGTAGTAGCAGTAGTAGTTGTAGCAGTAGTAGTAGTAGTAGTAGTAGTAGTAGTAGTAGTGTAAACTCAATTTATTGCTTACATACATTAAAATACAATAATACAATTGCGAGTCTCACTTCACAGGTAACTTGGGATTGACTACTTCAATCTTTCACATGGGAAAAACAAACGTAACTAACACAGTATTTTCAAGAATTACAATTACTTTTCCTAAAATTTCATTAGTTCTGGATGTGTTCATTTTTTATTTATTAAGCAAAATACGTAATTAGTAGTTCTTTTTACAATGTTCATAAATTTTTTGACGAAGTAGTTCTTTGGATTATTATCCTAAATCCATTAACATTCTGATGAAATCTTTTGAAGTTTTGCCTAATATCCTAAGAGTGCTGATTGAAAGGTTGATGAATTTGCCTTGTTCGTACAAATTTGCCGGCTCTTTTATCAAGTTATCATACTTTTGCTGGTTACGTACAGATTTTATCCTGCAGATTTTATTCAAAGCCAACAGTGAGTTCCGTGATGTATAGGCATTTATTAGAAATCCTTAAAAGAAGGTCAGGACGTAATTCATGTCCAGTTATGACTGAGGGGCTGAGGTACCCAGAAAGATCAGCATAATAACTGTGTTTTTTACAGATTCCAAAGTAGAAGTAATGAAAGTTAGGATAGAGTCGTCGCGCCATGCAAAGCGACACTGTTCAAGGTACACTTTGCAACCAGTAGTAGTAGAGTAGAAATAGTAATCAAAAGGGTACAAAATACTTGTTGTGGTACTTTTGTGTCTTAAACAACTGTTTCCTATCTGTTGAATTCTACTGGATTTAGAACAGCAACCTTGAATAAGGAAGCTGAAATATTCAAGAAGAAATTGTTGAATGTGAATTTGGTAAAGATAATGAAGTGGTGAAAGTACCTGAGAAACTACCTTCCAATTGTGACAATCCATCAATCACAATCTTTTCAACTGCTCTCCGCTCTGCTCTGGTGCAATGAGGAGGAAGTGCATATCCTCTTATGCTACGTCCGGTCCGCACTCGGCAAGAAAAGACATAATTAGCGTCTAGGTTGTCACCTCCACTGATCTTTTCCCAATCAAGATCCGTTGTATGGTTGTCTGCTTTTCCGAATCCGTTATGCCTTCCACTAATCACCGGATCAAAGAGTTCTGCAAATTGCTCGTAACTCTCTTCATCCCCGGCCACACATCCAACGGTCATGATAAAAGGGTGACCAGGATTGTCAACACCTGTTTGAATAACGTTGTCTAAAGTAAATCCGGTTGGCGTCACTTTATCTTTAAGTGCGTTGTACATTTCTTCGCTCAACACTTTGCTCATCCAGTTGTTATGAAGACTCAGATCAGGGAACCTACTCTCCTTTTCAATCTATAGTATAAAATGAATAAATAAATGCGTGGATAAATGCAGAAATGAAAACAAGAAATAAATAATTAGATGAATGTATAAAGAAGTAAACTAACAGATTCCTAAATCAATGAACAAATAGAAATAGAAATAAATATACTAGTAAATAATAAGGTAAGCAAGGGAATGAATGAAAAAATGAATAGAGAATTAAGTAAATAAAGAAAGAAAGTAAATGAAGCAACTCAGTAGCATAAATGAAGAAATGAGAAGTGACTGAGTAAAATAAATAACTAAAAAATGAAAAATAAATCAAAAAACAAACAAACAACTAATGAAAGCAAATATGAATAAACAAAGTGAGCAAATACGATTAGTAGGTTGAGTGAATGCAAAAGTATATAAAGAAATTTTAAATAAGAGATTTAGTTAATACAGCATTTGACCAAATTCATTGGGTGAGTCGTCGTGGCGAACACTTCTGGACATTTCTAACCATAACCATCCAGAAGATTCAGCAGATGGCAAACTGCTAACGTTTCTGTATATTCTAAAATGCGTTGACAATGTCTGTCCTAAAATAAGTAAACAATGGCTTGATACAATATATTTTGTACATGATGCTGTTTTCCCAAATGTTCTAGGCGAATTTTAAAACCTATATAAAGCAATGTTCTCCCCATGTTCTTGTCTTGCTTGCCGTACTTGTATTACTTAGTGCTAATAAACGTTAATTTCAAAAGCCTGTGTTTGTTATTATTCGACTATAGTCCAAGGTATAACATGAATGAAGATGTGAAATTTCACATCTGGTTTGTGAAGAGCTTACAAAATATCCGTTATTGTAGAACAATGCCGAATCCATCTAACAAAGAAGAATCTTACTTGAGATTAATATGATTTTAAGTTCGATACTTGCTAATATTTCAGATAGATATAATAACGGTGATTTCTTATTATGGACACAAAGAGCTTCCAATATGACGTTTCTTGTATCCTTCCAGTCACCATCTAAAATATTTATTACAGCCTATCAATGAAAAACTTTACGATTTTTAGCTTTCATGAGCAACTAGTTGTATCTTAACACAACCCTTAATCAAATTGAATTTAATTCTGATTCTACTAGAAGTATAATACCTGATATCATAGTCAAGAAGTTTGCTTAGTAATTGTAGTAACATGGACCACTCCTCGGTATTTATGGGTTGATCACTATTAGAATTACTGAAATCATGCCATCATTCTTAGTACATATTTATATTTATATAATGAAATGAGCTCACATTTTACATATTTGAGTTAATGAAATGAACAGGAATTTTACTTACTGCCTTTGTAGAAGGAGTGCCCTTAGTGACAAGCTTTTCCACTCCATCTGGTAACAGTGAATCGATGGAGCCTCCATTTTCTAACTCCTTTTCCATTTTAACGAGTAACTGGACACCATCAACAACTTTCTGAACAAGTTCAACCTCCGAAAATCCAAGTCGATCGGAATTTGAGATATCATACACTCCTTCTACGGGAGCTGTGTCCACTCCTCCTGTGCCTCTTTTCTGTAATCGCAAGGCATCAAGTATAGCATCAAGACGTGAATCTGCTGATAAAAGTGGTATCTTAAGATGCACTCCAGCTCTTAAACCAGTTCCTAGATTAGATGGGCATGTAAGGATGTACCCAAGGTGCTCATTCCACATAAACTGGAACTTCTTTTTTTGAATATTTTCTTCAATTGACTTGAGACCGACACAGAATCTTTCAAAGACTTGCTTCATGTCTCCACCCTGTTGCATAGAGATTACCCTCATATGATCTTCCTCGTTTACCCAGACAAGGAAATTTTTATTTTTGTTATGCCAGATACCTCGTGCATCATCCCAATCTCTTGCCATTTTGGCGCATGTTAGTAGAGGGGAGACGGGTTTGTCAAATAAGAAATGATCATTTATCAACTGTTCTTGTTCTTCCGTTGTCATTTTAGCCAATGCATAATATTTTCCAGAATAGTTGCCCTTTAATTTAGCAAGCGCTTCCAAAATTATTCCTTCCACAGCCCTTCGTTCCCCTCTTGTGCACCACGGGGGCAAACAAAATCCGCGTATGCTACGACCAGTACGTACTCTACAGCTAAGCACGTACTTAGAATCCAGGTCCTTGCCACCCACCAGTTTTTTATGATCCAGATCAGTCTTGTGTACATCCGATTTGTTATAACCATTATGCCTCTTTTCTATGATGGGATCGAAAAGGTCAGCAAAAACTTCATAAGATTCCTCATCTCCTGCGACACACCCAACTGTCATAATGAATGGGTGTCCAGGGTTATCTACCCCTGTCTGTATGATTTCATCTAAAGTGTACCCATTTACCGTTTTCTTGTTGCAGAGACGAGCATAAATCTCTGGTGTCATGCATTTACTCATCCAGCTGTTGTGCTGAGACAGATCAGGATAATTGGCCTTCTCGTCAATTAATTTTGGTTCTAGTGTTGTCCCAAGGGTAAGTCTCCTGTATGCTACTGCTTGGCTTGCCAATAAACTGATATCTTTGTTCTGTTCAAGATTTTTTTCCATCTTGATCAAAAGTTCCACTCCGTCAATGACATTTTGTACCAATTGAACCTCAGAATATCCAAGCCGATCGGAATTTGAAATATCAAAGGTTCCATCTGTTGATTCGGTATCAACTCCACCTAAGCAAGAAAAAAGTATTGTCCGTGTCCTAATACCGATTTATAAGTATTCAGTTGCATGACCTACTTTAATATACTTCTTTACCTTAAGATTTTAGCAGAATGTCTCTGAAAATGGTAAATCACTGAGTTGCATCAAGGCAATATAGTCAGAGACTACTTTATTTTATCCGGCAATCTCACGTAGAGGGATGGTGTGATAAAAACACTGTGCAAAAAAAGAGCTGGGGTTTACAAGCAGTAAATTGACTAGCGGCGCATTCAGGTGAATGAAATTTAGACGTTATCGTTAGTCGTTAATGATTAGTCGTTATCCAGCGTCTTCGAACTTAAACAAAGATCATTAATGTACAATGCCGTATTGGTATGCTGGTCATTATACAAGTACCTTATTGCCTCTTTGGTTTAATCAATTATTATTACTTTACAAGGCATTACTAAATTAGGGACATACGAAATTGAACAATGACCATGGTGGCTAGTGATCTTACCACCTCAACTTCGGAACTGTGTCGCGTAAAAAAGAAAATATTCGATGCCTTCCATATTACATAATTTAGCTTTACCTGGCACAGATTTTCTAGCATTGATACATTACTTGATACACTTACCTGTTCCTCGCTTTTGCAGCCGAAGATTTTCCAATACTTCATCAAAACATGCTTGTTTCGACAAGAGGGGTAAACGGACATGGACTCCTGCGCGAAGACCAGTCCCAAGATTTGATGGACAAGTAAGTATGTATCCCAAGTGTTCATTCCACATAAATTCTTTACCTTTCTTCTTAATCAAAGTTTCGACTTTTTTAAGTCCGTCGCAAAATCTCTGGAATACTTCTCTCATGTTGCCATCCTTCTGCATTGAGATAATGCGCGTGTGATCTTCCTCATTGATCCAAACTAGGAAGTTTTTGTCCTTATTGTGCCAGATGCCTCTTGCATCTGGCCAGTCACGTGCCATTTTGGCGGAGAGAAGTAATGGCGACACGGGCTTGTCGAACAGGAAATGATCCTGGATTAGTTGGTCTTGTTCTTCATCGGTCATTTTGTTCAGTGGATAGTATTTTCCTACATATTGGAAGTAAATTGGTTATTATAAAAAATGTACTCTGCTTATGTAGGTTCTGTCCTGCCTTATTTTAGTGTGATGAAACCCGGCATTTATGAACATGTAGACTCTCTGCATATACTATAAACACGTTATAAGGCTGCAACAAGTATCTGTAAGAGTAAGAAAGATTGTACCAGTGGCCAGGATCTCTTTCCTAAATTATCGAAATATCTTACGAATTTAACAGTTATGGTTCGGTGTTCACTTATTCTGTTTGACAAGTGACTTGTGGACAAACCGACATCACGTTTCTAGCTGTTATGTTCCTGTTTAATAAGGCTGTTCCTGGACTTCCAAGTAGAACGATATTCTGGTTAGAACCAGAGTTTTAATTAGCCACGTTGTAAGGATTATAAGTTTATAAAAATGTGCGCTGTCAAACAAGATAATAATGACAGATGTCAATAGAGAAAGGTGTAAGGTTAAGGGTACTTTCAATGTTTTCTGACAAGAGGCATCTTCAGCAAACACGAAATCACCACTGGATACTACTATAATGCCTAGATCACAGCACCACACCATCTCATCACATTATATCATACCGCAACCTTATATACGACAGTTTTCTTAAGGATAATTATGCAATTTATCAAGCCAGGAAATCTTCAAAAGTATGAGGCGTACGTTGTTGATGGGTGAGTTGTCTTACCCAAATAAAGCACGTGAATGCAAATTTTACGTTACGAAGTACAGGAAAATAAACTGCAAAAATGGATACTTATGGCATCAATTGCAGTATTCTAACACAAAGTTTCTATTATGTCTTAACTCGCTTTGAATTAGCAATGAAACTTAAGTTTTAAAGCTCATGAAAAAGGTGTATAAGTAATCTTTTTAACTAATTCGTCCATCGAATAAACCATAGTACGAATAATTATGCGGACAGACGACAGATTCGGGTACTGTTTTGTTGAGATCTCTCTCTGGGGTACAATTTCGAACTGTGACATGTACTAAGTTTGTGTCAGATTCTTTGAACTACTACGGAGACAGAAATCAGACACAAAGCGACATATCTGTTGAAACATAGCTGATTGGTTTGAAAGGCGTGTTCAATTTAACATACTGACCTTCCAATGTACCATCAAGAGAACCAAGTGTTTCGACCACTAACTTCTCAATTGCTCTTCGTTCCGCTCGTGTACAGAAAGGTGGTAAACAGAAACCTCGGATGCTTCTGCCGGTTCTTACGCGGCAAGACAAGACGTAGTTTGGATCGAGATTATCTCCACCAATGAGATTATCACAATCGATATCAGTCACATGGGTAGCTGTTGCCTTGTATCCGTTGTGTCGGTTTTCGATAATAGGATCAAGGAGTTCAGCAAATTCAGAATAAGTTTCCTGGAGACGAAGGAAGAAATGAATTTTTGGCGTTTGTTCAATTTGACATTCTACGGAATCCCTCAATGGTGTATTTTTAGTGCTCGTGTTTAGGAAGGTTCATGAAAAGGATAGTAATAGAGGAATGAGGAAATCCTAGGGATTCATATTGGAAGGAGGTAAAATGATGTTGAAGGAGATAGGGTAAAGAGCAAACAAAGAGATCAAGATGAAGGTTATTAGATAAAGTTAAGCTGGCTGGAAAGAGTGTGACGATAATCATAACATAAATGGAGTCGGTATAAGTTATATCAAAGAGGATTGCATTAATAACTGCTAAAGTAAACATTGCCATTCCAAATGAGGAAAAGAATTTTTTTTTCGTGAGCTAAAGGAGCTGAATAAATGATAAATAATTCGTTAAAGTTATTATAAAGTACATTAGCAGTGGGATTTCTTGCTGAAGTCAATTGTAATTCCTTAGTTTAAGGACAGAATGATGATATTTCAATAAATGGACAATGCAATGACGTTAACAATAGATAGCAATTAACTACCGAAGTAAATAAGTGAATAAAAATTAGATTCGTGAATGCCTATTCTTGTAAATAAATAAGTGAATCGATCAATACTTTTTGAAATAATTGTCTTTTTTTAAAACAAACTGATGCTAATCACAGGAAATGACAGCTTTTTAGTAGAAATAATTCCTTACCTCATCTCCTGCAACACATCCAACAGTCATAATAAAAGGATGGCCGGGATTATCAACTCCAGTTTGAATGACATCATCCAAAGTATACCCATTCGGGGTTTTTCGTTGATATAAGGTTTTGTAAATGTCACGTGTTAGGGCCTTTGCCATCCAGTTGTTATGTTGGTTGAGATCAGGATAAGCTTGCTCCCAACTTGAATTAGAGTTGACTGGTTTGGGAGCCGCCTTCTTCTTAAAACTCGTGAGGCTAAATAAGCTGACGAAAATGCAATATATGGCTGTCAATACTTTTTCGGTCATGGGATAAATGACGCTTTTAGTCATCGCGTTTGTAAATGTCATAGATGCTTTAGACATATATTTTGTTGCAACCAACTATTACTTCGGGAGCACATTTAGAATGACAAACACGAGCCGTGTCGCAACGTTGCGCTAAATATAGTTGTTATGATCTGTCTCACTCTCCCATGCTCCAACGGTTTACAAAATACTCAGTGCATTATAATATGGGTTAATGTAATATAATACTGCCCTCGATCTACACTACACTACACCACACCATACAGCGATACAAAACATTGTAGAACATTGCAGAACACAAAGCGTCTTTGCTCTCCACTGCAGTACGCCACACTACACTACACGTCTCTACACTACACTACACTTCTCTACTCTAGACTACACTACACTACACTACAATGCATTATAAGACACTCGACTTCACCGACTGCCCTTCAGAGCAACATCCTGCATTATAAGCCATTGTATTACAGTATACTTCACCTTGTTTTGATAAAATGCACAGCATACTATGACAAATTATGAACAAAGATTTGATATAGCTCAGTGCTATAATGTTACATTAGTAGCTTGTATTTTCATCTCAGGTATGACATTTAACATTTTCTCTTTCTTTAGATATATAATAAACAAAGGAAACATTATTTAAAAGTTGTAAAATCCCCCCGCTAAGGAAGTATTGTTTTAGTTGCTGTTTGTTTTTTGTTTCTTTGTCAGTTTGTTTGCAACTTAACGCAAAATGTTGCTATGGGCTTCATACAAAATTTTGGCAGCGGTCCAGGGAAGAAGCCATTAACTTTTGATAGTAGTCTGGCTAGTCGGCTGGGTTCTTAATTATTTTGAAATTTTTTTGGTAATAATGTCTTTATAAAACAATACCTAGTGAGAACACCCTCGCAAGGAAAACCCAGTTACCATGGCGTCTACTGGTACAGCTCGTTCGAATATTCAGATCACTAGATCCTATCTGATACCATAAGCTTGACGAAGGTTTGCCCTCTTCAATTTATCTTAGTTTATGTTATGGTATTCGTTTCTTTTTGGGCTTCTTTGAATTATTTAGAATTTTAGTACACTGCGTTAAAATTGATGGGAACACGGATGATTGTCTTAGTATTTGGATGTCGATAGCATGTAAAAACTGATAAAGTTTTCTGCTTTTAATTGATCTCAGTTTTCTAATTAAGACTTCATTTTGGAACAAAATAACATTTTATAATTTCTTAGGACTCTTCTTGATCATAGATTTGTTGTCAATTTCTTGTCGCCGTTTGCTATATATATATTATAAGTGCAGTTTACGTTGCACTGGAGATCATCCAAGGTTTCCCAGATCAGACAACGTTTTAAACTTTCATGAATCCTTTTTCTATAAGGACTATACTTTTTGCACATAGACAAATCTGAACATAAAGGACTCTTACCTAACTTTAGCCGCTCCTTCCTTTGGCGGTGATATTTTCACTGAAGGAGGTGCTTGGACGGTATTCATCTTTGCTCCATTAGCTTTCATTATGAGAAAATAAGCATAGGAATGGTTGAGGACAGTATTTCTAATGATAAAGCTAGTAATTTTACTCTGCGGTTGGAAACCAGCATAAAAAATTACATTTTGTAACGAAAAAACTAAAAGTCCATAAGAAAGTCAATTATTTGAGTTGAAATAACCTTATCTTAAGCAGTCATGGGGTAGAATGTTAAGTTAGAATAATACATTCCATTAAATCCTTACTATAAAATGCAATTCTTAATTATTGATTACTTTGTTTTGTTATATTTTGTTATGTTATGTCGTATTATGTTATCTTATTGTATGTAATAAATAAACATTACCTCGTATTGTGAAATGGCATGCTTTCAGTGGAATGTTGTGCGGTTATAAGATGCCTAGTTGACGATAGCTTAGGCGCCTTTCACCGTATACTAGGCCATACGGCTGTATACTAATGTATGGGAATATGTTATAAGGAGACTTTGTTACAGTATCTTGTTATGTCGGGGTGCGCGGTAACTTTTTAACTCTTTTTCATTACCAAGTTGTAACCCATTGTAGTGCATGATTATGCTATTATAGGAATGTGGTAAAGTCCGGGGGTTGGTTATGTACTAAAGGCTGTTATAGTAGCGTGAAGTATACGTGAGTATCGGTTGTTAGTATTTAGTCTGGAATGGGTGTTATACAGCAGTAAAATTTTGCAGTGTTTAAGTTCAGTTTATTTCAGTTCTGTTAATTGGATTCCATGTTCACAGTAGATTTTGGATATTTCAGTACCTTGAGTTTGGTCTAAATGAAGAGGCAGACAATTTAATCACAAAAGTCAAATGTTGTTTTATGCCTAAATTACTGTATTTGAGTGTTGTTAATAATAGTGTAGTATAGTATAGTATCGTGCACTGTGGTTTACTGTTATGAACTGTTGTGTAGAACAGTTAGATGCAGTGTGAGTGCAGTGTAATTTGTTTCATTGGAATGTAGTGTAGACGAGTGAATTGGTGTGTCGTTACAATATCGCTTACCGAAGTTAACTGTAGTGTAGGTTACTGTAGCATGACGTACCTTAGTATAATTTGCTTTGCTTAAGGGTAACTTAAATGCAGTATAGTTTGCTTCAGTGTAATGCAGTTTAGGGTTATGCAATGTGGTGTCATATGTGTAATTGGAATGACGTGTGGTATCATAAAATGAGGTGTTGTTTAGAGGGGTGTAGTATAATGTACATTATTGTAGCATAAGACAAGTGTAGAATTATAATGTGGTGTTATTTAATGTAAAGTAGAAGCCTTAACTAAACATAACAATGCCGTACTGTACTGTACTGTACTGTACTGTTAATTGTTTTACTGTGGTAAGTGAAGTACAGTATAATGCAGCGTTGTGTTGTGTAGCGTAGTGCAGTAAAGTGCATTGCAGTGCAGTGCAGTTACTTGATTTTAAGGGACGGTAGTGGAGAGCACTGCAGTGTATTTTTTGTGGTGTAGTGAATTTTAGTGTACTGTAATGTACTGTAGGTGAGTGTTGTGACATTTCGTTTTATTCCGTGGAATGTAAATAAGCGCAAAGTAGTGTAATATTTTGCTGTGCATGGTAGTGTAGTCTAATTTAAAGTACTATATTATATCGTTTTGTTCTGTCATGTAATTTCGTTTGTTGTAATGTATTGAATACTGAGCAGTGTAGTGCAGTATTGTTGCTTATAGTGTTGTAGGGTCTTGTGTAGTGTACCCCAGTATAGCGTACTGTTCTGTTGTTGACCGCAGCAGTACGTCTATTTATGTAATCTTGTTGAATGTTTAAAGTTTAGTCTGGTTTAGTGAAATGTAGTAACGTCCGCAGTAATATAGAGGAGCGTAGTGCAGCGTCTCCCAGCGGAGTTTAGTGCTGTGCTGCGGAGTTTATTGTCGTCTTGTTTAGTGACATTTAGCGTAATAGGGTGTAGTGTGGGTGTAATAGAGTGATTTATGTAATATAGCTTTGTGTAGTTTAGTGTGGTGTAGTTTAAAGTGTTATGTTGAAGTGCAGTGTAGTATGTAGGGTTTAGTCTTGTATACTGTACTATTCTATTATGCAATGTATTATACGTACTTTAGAGTAATGTTCTCTATCGTCGTGTAGTAAATGCTTAGCAGTGTAGTGTAGTATTGTTCTGCGTAGTGAATATAGTGTTGTGTACCGTACTGTTGATGACGGTAGTGATATCTCGGGTAGCGTAATAATGTGTAATGTGTATAGTTTAGTTTGATTAAGTGGAATCCAGTTAAACGCAAAGCAGCGTAGTATAGTGTTGTGTAGTGCAGTTTAGTGACGCGCAATGTAGTGCAGTGTAATGTAGTCTAGTGTGTTTTGGTGTTTTGCTATGTGTTGTATTCTAGTGTAGTACTTTATGGTGCAGTGTATTGTAGTCCAGTGTGTTGTAGTGTTTTGGTATGTGTTGTGGTGTAGAGTAGTCTAGTGTAGTGCAGTCTAGTGCAGTCTAGTGTATTGTGGTGCTTTGCTATGTGTTGTATTGTAGTGTGGTCTGGTGTGGTGACGTGTAGTGACGTGCAATATAGTGTAGTCTAGTGTGTTGCGGTGTTTTGCTCTGCGTTGTATTGTAGTGCAGTCTGGTTTAGTGCAGTGCAGTGTAGTACAGTGTGTTGTTGTCTTTTGCTATATATTGTAGTGTAGTGTTGTACAGTGCAGTGTATCGCAGTCTGGTGTGTTGTAGTGTATTGCTGTGTGCTGTACTGTAGTGTAGTCTTCTGCAGTGCAATGTAGTGTAATCTAGTGCGTTGTAGTGTTTTGCTATGTCTTGTGGTGTAGAGTAGTCAAGTGAACTGCAGTATAGTGACGTGCAACGTAGTGTAGTGTAGCCTTGTGTATTGTGGTACTTTGCTATCTGTTGTATTGTAGTGTAGTGTTGTAGGTTGCAATATAGTGTAGTCTAGTGTGTTGCTGTGTTTTGCTCTGTGTTGTATTTTAGTGCAGTCTGGTTTAGTGCAGTGTAGTGTAGCACAGTGTGTTGTTGTCTTTTGCTTTATTTTGTACTGTACTGTTGTACAGGGCAGTGCATTGTAGTCTAGTGTGTTTTTGGTGGTTTGCTATTTGTTGTACTGTAGTGTAGTCTTTTACAGTGCAGTGTAGTGTAGTCTAGTGTGTTGTAGTGTTTTGCTATGTGTTGTGGTGTAGATAATCTAGTGTAGTGCAGTATAGTGAAGTGCAACGTAGTGTAGTCTAGTGTGTTGTGGTGATTTTTTTATGTGTTGTATTTTAGTGTAGTCTGCTGTAGTGCAGTGTAGTGACGTGCAGTGTAGTGTAGTCTAGTGTGTTGTGGTGATTTTGTATGTGTTGTATTGTAGTGTAGTCTGCTGTAGTGCAGTGTACTGACGTGCAGTGTAGTGTAGTGTGGCCTAGTGTATTATTGTGCTTTTCTATTGGTTGTATTGTAGTGTAGTCTAGTGTAGTGCAGTATAGTGACATGCAACGTAGTGTAGTGTAGCCTTGTGTATTGTGGTTCTTTGTTATCTGTTGTATTGTAATGTAGTGTTGTAGGTTGCAATGTATTGTGATGTATTGTAGCGTAGTCTGGTGTAGTAAAGTGTAGTGGCGTGCAATATAGTGTAGTCTAGTGTGTTGCGGTGTTTTGCTCTGCGTTGTATTGTAGTGCAGTCTGGTTTAGTGCAGCGCAGTGTAGTACAGTGTGTTGTTGTCTTTTGCTATATATTGTTGTGTAGTGTTGTACAGGGCAGTGTATCATAGTCTGGTGTGTTGTAGTGTTTTGCTGTGTGCTGTACTGTAGTGTAGTCTTCTGCAGTGCAGTGTAGTGTAATCTAGTGCGTTATAGTGTTTTGCTATGTCTTGTGGTGTAGAGTAGTCTAGTGTAGTGCAGTATAGTGACGTGCGGCGTATTGTAGTGTAGTGTAGTGTAGTGTGGCCTGGTGTATTATTGTGTTTTTCTATTGGTTGTATTTTAGTGTAGTCTGGTGTAGTGCAGTTTACTGACGTGCAGTGTAGGGTAGTGTAGTGTAGCCTTGTGTATTATGGTGCTTTGCTATCTGTTGTATTGTAGTGTTGTAGGTTGGAATGTAGTGTAGTCTAGTGTGTTGTGGTGTTTTGCTTTGTGTTTTACTGTTGTGTAGTCTAGTGTATTGCAGTCTAGTGTATTGTGGTGCTTTGCTATGTGTTGTATTGTAGTGTGGTCTGGTGTAGTAAAGTGTAGTGGCGTGCAATATAGTGTACTCTAGTGTGTTGCTGTGTTTTGCTCTGCGTTGTATTGTAGTGCAGTTTGGTTTAGTGCAGTGCAGTGTAGTACAGTGTGTTGTTGTCTTTTGCTATATATTGTTGTGTAGTGTTGTACAGGGCAGTGTATCGTAGTCTGGTGTATTGTAGTGTTTTGCTGTGTGCTGTACTGTAGTGTAGTCTTCTGCAGTGCAGTGCAGTGTAGTGTAGTCTAGTGCGTTGTAGTGTTTTGCTATGTCTTGTGGTGTAGAGTAGTCTAGTGTAGTGCAGTATATTGACGTCCAACGTATTGTAGTGTAGTGTAGTGTGGCCTAGTGTATTATTGAGCTTTTCTATTTGTTGTATTGTAGTGTAGTCTGGTGTAGTGCAGTTTACTGACGTGCGGTGTAGGGTAGTGTAGTGTAGCCTTGTGTATTGTGGTGCTTTGCTATCTGTTGTATTGTAATGTAGTGTTGTAGGTTGCAATGTATTGTGATGTATTGTAGCGTAGTCTGGTGTAGTAAAGTGTAGTGGCGTGCAATATAGTGTAGTCTAGTGCGTTGTAGTGTTTTGCTATGCCTTGTGGTGTAGAGTAGTCTAGTGTAGTGCAGTATATTGACGTGCAACGTAGTGTAGTGTAGCCTAGTGTATTCTTGTGCTTTTCTATTGGTTTCATTATAGTGTAGTCAGGTGTAGTGCAGTATAGTGACGTGCAGTGTAGGGTAGTGTATTGTAGCCTTGTGTATTGTGGTGCTTTGCTATCTGTTGTATTGTAGTGTAGTGTTGTAGGTTGCAATGTAGTGTAGTCTAGTGTGTTGTGGTGTTTTGCTATGTGATGTATTGTAGCGTAGTCTGGTGTAGTAAAGTGTAGTGGCGTGCAATATAGTGTAGTCTATT
>JANTCA010042103.1:0-19408 GCA_024741275.1 Chironex yamaguchii
TCTATCTATCTATCTATCTATCTATATCTATCTATCTATCTATCTATCTATCTATCTATCTATCTATCTATCTATCTGTCAATCTAAGTGTTTGTCTATCAATCTCTATGTTTGCTTGCGACGACAACTTAACTTTTCTTGACGTTGGCGTTGATCGTTTCGGCACGTTAATATGAAATAAATGAAATATTATGCATTCGCCACTTTATTGGATAATTTACATCTCTTGATACATATTTTCTTCATACTGTAATTATTACGTCACTGTTGGCTAGTCAAGCACCAATTTTGTTTATAAACTTAACTTCATGACTTCACTACATTTACCGAAAGCTTGCATGTCACATAGTTGTTTTTTGCCAAATTTGTTTTCTTGGCTGCTCGCAGAGCCTAGTTGATCACATATTTTCGGACCCAGGAGTAGTTGATTAGGCTTTCCCACATATTGAAAACCTTTTATTCCTCTGCTGATTGGAATTTGACTGCAAATTTCAAAGCGGCTCTACCCTCTCTTCACTGTTATTTACCTAGTTTTATAGCACTGAAATTTGTGAATAGGATATAAAAACAATACCGGTGCAAGATCATTTTAACGAGCAAATGACAAGTTACATCTATTTAAGCTGCTGTAAAATCCAGTCAAGTGTTTTTTTGTACTTTCCTAAAACCTGTTCTATATTTGGCGCTCCTAACGTCCGGGGTAGTGCATTAAATGTTTTAGCAGCCAGGAAAAAGTAATAAATGTGTATGCATTTTTGGTTGGAATAGTGTACCGACTTATACATTAGGACGCGAGTGACCTGTCGCTTTTTAATTCTTAACGACATTCTAATATGGATCTCATCGTCTCCATTCTCTCTTCTATTTTGATAGCCTAGTCACTAGTAAAGTAGGAAAGAGGGTAACTGCTAGTATAACTCTAATGATAAATAAATATGCTTACATTGATTACAGTTCACTTTAAGTTATATCGATCTAGTATAATAGACAAAGATACTTTACCAAAATCTGCCAATGTCATCACAGGCTGCTTCCCTCCACAGATTGTCAGTATCTTGCGCAAGATATATCCATATCCTTTCCTGTATCGAGGATTTAGAGTCCCATAGACTATAGGATTGACCAAACCGTTAATCAAAGAGAAGAATCCTACAACAGTGACAATCAGGGGGCTTGATTTTCCAGTGATAAGACTCAGCAGGTTTGAAATCTGTTGGTAATTAAATAAAAATATGACTATAGTTATTGGCACTAATAAGATCTAAAAATGAAATTAAAAGATAAGAACTTGATTCTCCGTTTCTGTTTCAAAGCCGTGGGATTCTGTGACCTGGTCGGAAGCGTGGAGACTATGGTTAGCAGAAATAACTAGTCTCAAAATGTAATGATATAAATTTTTTCTTCTCAAGAAAATTACCATATTAAATCTACTGCCTGAAAAATTTTTATTGGTGGGTTAATGTGACGTTGATAAGTTTACTTTCCTCGTAATCCACCAGAGAAAACTTTTCCTGGATGGTTTCTGACGCCGTCCACAACTCACGTCTGATTATTGTACCTGGCGCAGTAAAACGTAGGGATTTAAGAAAGAGATAAATAAACAGTATTCCGGTAAAAGTAACTTCTGTAAGTCACTACCACAACCCTACTTTAGCTTTCATCAGAAGACGGCATTGAAACCTTTGGTTTTCCTATGATATAGCTATGAAATATGCAGTTGTTCCATATTTATACTGACAAGGAAAAGTAGTCTCGTTATTTGCATCCAACAGTTCAATTTTAAGGACAAAACTCAAGTGGCTTACTAAAACTTTGTACGTTTCAGTATCTTCTTCTTTGCTAGAAATTTCTCGTTGCTTTCCTTCGGTACCCAAAAGGAGTTTGAGTGTCTGCCAGTACAATATATAATGTAGAATTTGTCGCTCAAAGAATGATCGATGTTAATTTTTTCCTTTTTTGTTCATCACAATTGTTTGGGACCTGATGGGATACTTAACAGAACAGCAACCAGTAACTAGGTCGCGATCGGAATACTTGCTTCTTACGGACATTTACAGAAACGTTGTTTTTAAGAAGATAATTGAATAGTTTTTGGGGGTACAAAACTTGAAAATCGCCTTGAAAATTTGCGACATTGCACTAAAACATGCTTAAAAGCGTTTTACATCTGACACTCTTCAGCGTATGAATCGTATGAAAAGAAAGTATAGTTATACGGTGGCCTGTTTATAAGAAACATGTATCGAAGCTACCCTATCATAAACAAGGGAAAAAAGACAAAGAGAAAATGAAGAAACAAAGCATTATTGGAAGAGCCCAAGTAAAAAAAACGAACTCTTTCTGCCTACAGAGTTCTGGTTTTCTCCAATACACTCGTATGAAAGGACGATTTAGAAGATAATTCGCTCCAACACAGTGTGAGATTTACTCTCAGTTTCTGTCACATGACGGTGATAATGATACTTAATGGTAGTGTATTCTTACTTCAGCTATTACTTCAATAACTTAATTGCGGTTGATTATACTCGCGAGAGACTTAAACGCCATCAATCAAGAAGCCGTTTCACTTCTCTTTATTTCAAATGCGAAAAATATAACAACTTGCTTTCTGTGATCACGTACGTAGTTTCATTTATTATCTTTTACATTGTGTTTCTTTTTGTAATCAAATAAGTATAATCAATCTTTAAGTCAAGTTCAATAATGACTTATTATGAATGTTATACTAGTTGTCAAGCAGGGGAACCGGATTAACATGCACGAGTGTAATTGCAGCTTCATAATGGAAATGAACGCAAGCCTGTAACATTATAAGCATTTTGCGAGTACGATATCCCTTTCATAACTTACAGCATTTGAAAGTCATTTCACAAGAAGCAGTCATAATATGAGTACATACAAAGGACAACAAAAACTCAAAGAGAGGGTAAAGTCTGGACCTAAAACTTTCCTCTTCAGACGAGAAAAATCTTCAATACCGTAACAACAAAACTAGAAACTAAAACATCACGTTTGTAGTTTGAAGCGAACAGCAGCAAGGACAACAAACTTGGGTTTTTTATCTCTCAAGCTACCAGTAATTCTACAAGTAGTTCCTGTAAGCCTTTATGTTTTAAGGCTTGCAAAATTTTACGTTTTAATCTTCCAAACGTTTGTCCTTTTTCTTGTAATAATCAAGCTCTTGTTTGGTAGGATATAGGTTATTGAGTGATAAGAGTAAATCAGTTTAGTGAGCAAACTAGCCTGTACTAATATGAGATATTGTTATAACTATTAGTATTACTATTATCATTTTCACTATTAACAATAATATTATTATTGACATCATCAAAATTAATATTGTAATAAGATATATAATAAGAATATGTTTAACCTGGTACAATTTCAAATAAGGTAATTATAATGTTTATCATTATCGTTTATATCAGTTTTTTCTTATTTCCATTTATAGAAATATTCAAGTTCGTCTAATTTACCTATGAATTGAAACTTATAAGTGATATTTACTGTAGTAACGAAATGGATTGAGCTTACTTTATTACTATTATTATTATTAAATTGTGGGTATATTTTAGAAATGTTCTGGTCTGGAGTCGGGAGACGATTCTTTGCAGCTCATGCGTTTGGATAACCTTACTTCCGTACATATTAGTTTTTATAGTGAAAATGGTCCAAGGTAATTTCATTGTGAAAAGCCTTAATCAAGTTAATAACACAAAATACCTGGGTATTGGGTTCGTGTTACAAAAATCCAGATTAAGACTATAGCAAATAGATTTTGAGATTACTGTGTGAACGTATTGTAGGTAGTGCAAAACGAACAAAAAGGAAGAAGCAAATGATACATGTTTTATTAACATAATCCATTGCTTCTTGCTTTCTGTAGGTCTTGCATATGGAAACACCATTTAGGTAAGACAAAAAAGTGATGTTTACCAGAAATGGAAGCCAAGAAATATAATAGAGAATGACAACGGCCGCCATCATTCTTTCCACTTTTGCTACTTGCTTGATTCCCTCCGTCATACCAGGACGCTGAGATCCAGACACACTCAAATGGGAAGAAAATTTAGAAGGAGGCCCTAGGTGACGTGTATCCTGTCTGCCAAATATCTTTTGTTGGGTTCCCATTTTGGTGCTACCTTGTTTCGATTTCAATGACAGAGAAGTTTTAAATTGACCTCCGGATTCACTTACACTTTCTGCTGATCGCATCTTGCTTTGCCTACGTAGGAAGGAAGTTGTCGAGATTTTGATTGATATGTAGCAATACAGAACCAAGGCAAGTTGAGCAAGTCCAATTATTTCTATAAAAATTCCGTATCCCAGTCCTAGATCCAGTAGTTGATAAAAACAGAATCCTTTGGAAAATCCTGTCGATCCCAAGCCAATGTGAGGTGGCAGGGCAAATAGTGCTGCTAAAAGCCACAACAATGCGATAAATATTTTCACTTTCGTTACTTCTGGCATGACTTTGGAACGATAATACAACGGCTTGATAATTGCAATCCACCGATCAACGCAAATCACAGACACAGTCATCACGGAAGCTAACCGTAAGGTATACGTTGCCCATACATATATGATACAAACCTCTTCTGTGTACGACTTTTTAATGATATTTGATGTCAGGTTTAGGATTTGCACAGGAAATGACACATTGAGAAAATCGGACAAAGCTAGTGATAATACTAAAACGTCTGGTATCGTCAGAGGCTTGTACAACTTGAGTACAATCAGGATAACCAAATTTCCGAGGAAAATCGAGATCACAAAAATCTCCACAAGCAATCCCACCATGGTATTTCCTTTCAGTGCTGTTCCACTCTTTGTTTCGTTTGCCATTGCCTGGGTCCAGATGTGTGATTGATTGTTAATGTCTGTAATAAGAGGAAGAACGGTAGAAAAATTAAGCGCCATGACCTTGAATTAAGAACAATTAACTTGGCCACATCCAGTTAACTTATTGTGATACAGTAGGATCATTACTTGGATCAACTCAATGTTGCTTTCATACAAAGATTTTCATTTGCCGTAATCATGGTAACTTGGCTCGCCTTGTTCAAACTTCCATTTGTTACCCAAATTGATTTTCCAAATATTCCAATCAGATTTGTCCTGTTGTTATATTCACAAGCTTCCAAAAATTGAAGCTACTATATCCCAAAGATTCCATCAACAAATGTCCTCTAATACCTGCCTCTCAAATTTGGCACCGTTGAACTTTTCTAATTGGATAAATTCAATTCAATTTCTCGTCAATCAAACTTTATGTATTTGCCACGACAAAAAGCATATCTCGTTTCAATGTTGAGTTTGTTTTGCTATGCTTAAAGTTGATTATTTCACAGAAGTGCAAATCTCTTGGACTTGAAATGTTATTGTGAGAAGTGCACTCAACAGGTTACGTCAACCCGTAATTGTTCTTGTTGGATACAAGCATTTCTGAAGATATCAGAGGGGATCATCACTCTTGTACTCCGTTCAGAGTGATCGATTAGGGAAATAGAACAATGGAACTACTTTGAAAGGATTGTTTCAGATCACTATTACTAAACATGTCGTAGCGTTTCCTTTGTTCATTAATGATGCTCATTCTTTGTAGACCTTGTCAATAAAAGATCTTAAAGTTTTACCAATATTTGGTTGAGAGTAAACTTCATAACAAAGATTATTATCTGATCTCAAGGTAGGGCAAGACAGGTTGTAGTTGCATTGATTTAGTCATAATAGAACTTTATAACAGCTGTTTATTAAGGTGCTAGTTTCAGGTTGACAATTTCAAAGAGAGAGAGAAACATCGACGTTTGGTTCACAGATTTTTGCATTAGACCCTCTGGGATTTTAAAACCGGTTTTCAAATATTTGTAAATATGCTGTCATATTTTTAGCTAGGTTCAGTTCATGTTTCAAATAAATAGCATTGTAACCTGATGTCTGTCCAAGTGATTCCACACATGTTGCTATAACCTGTTTTGACTACGCTGTGCTTATTGCAATAAATCATCAACTTCAAAAATCGATCTTTGTTGACTGTTTGCGTTTAAATCTGGCTTTTTGGTTGCCATGGAGTGGCTGCTTTCGGAGCAGAACAACCTGTGTACGCCAATTATCTTTGTGAAAGTTAATCTAGCCTGACGGAATGCTTTGAGCTCCTATTAACTTTTGAAAATTAAAGTAAACATACTTTAGTTGCAATGTAAACTCCTCTATTTAAAATTTACTGTCTATCGTCCCGAAATAAATCCTCTAATTTTCTATCGAAAATGCCAAGAAAAGATTACCTTACATTAATTAGACCGCTTATAAGTTTTCTGTGTTAGCTGATGTCTTGTCTTGTTCCAGGACTGATATTTTATGAAACTTAGTAATTTTACATGAAATGATTCCTTTTGCTGATAATTTGACCTATTCTATGATTAAAGTGTGTAATATTTCAGATTTGCATTGATTACAAATGCAAATTTAGTGACAAAAGATGTTGTCTGGCTATTAACTAAACTTTGGAGTAAACGGAATTTCACGTTAGCCTTTCATCGATGGTTTTAATTTATTTGCCACATTGATTACATTTCTTTTCTGGAACTCTGGAGAGGCGATTTAAGCACTCCTTATTTTCCTCAAGCGCTGTGTAGTTAACGGATCTTCTATATTAGAATGGCTTTTTCATCCTATCATATCCCAATCCAAATTTTGACAAACTTTACCTTAAGTAGCAGTTGTAGGATTTCAAATATAGGTGCAAATCGCTTACCCTACAGTCTAAAACTGTAAGTAGTTTGGTGTGTTTTATCGCTTGAGATATGATGTAGGATCTGACGTTTTATCTTTTCAGAAGTGATCCAAAAGGAAGCTACATAAGGAAACTAATGGTGTCTGCATTTTCTTTTAAGCTGTTTGCTTTCAATCACCGGACTTGCATTATCCGCTTTATGTCGAAATACTAAGCTAGTCTGAACGACTTGGAAAGTGCGGAAGAACCCCATTTGGCCATGCTTAGGGGAATATCGATGACAATCGATAACGATCCATGTCGTTAGTACAGTCAGATACCATTTTAAGCAAATAAAGTAAGGTAACTTAGTATAAAGATAAATAGGGTTTAAGGGAAGATAGAGTCCTAAAATTTTGTAACATTATTTGGTTATTCAACATCGCAAAGACAACGCTCCAGTTTTTTCCGTATGTTTTTATGATTAAAAGGGGACAAATTGCATCTATGCTGGACTAGCAAGCACTAAATTTTGGTTAAAGTTCATCTACCTTGTTTAAATGACAATGCTTGAAGTAGTGGAGAAAAGGAAAGCTCTTAATAAAGCAGTCGAATTATTTTCTGCATTATAAAAGCTCAAAGCAGCAATTGAAGAGTTGATTGTATGAGTATTTGTTAATTCATCTTACATTGCACAGTATATACCTTGGTTACTGATTCTTTTGTTTCTTGTACTATGGGGGGAGGAGGGGAGTGCTAGAGGATCCGTTTATAAAAAGACTGGGTTTTGATCAACATTTTATGTGCAGAAGGAGAATTGACGGGAGTTGCTAAATTTACTGATAAGTTTGTTGTATTGAGCTTAACAGGTTAAATTGATTACACTGATCACGATCTACAGATTAGATCCCATTTCAATATGAACTTAAATGGGACTTAAATTTGACCTCAAGATGACATTCCAACAAGACCAGTGATGGGATGAAAAATGCAAAGAATTGCATTAATGGGAATTTAAAATTGAATACTTTTTGGGCGAGTGCAAGTGATTGACATGTCCCTATTTCATATGTGAGACCAAGATACTTTCTATTTTTACACGAAGTGATGGTGCAACTGTCTGTTGATAACTTCTAACCTTTGTCAAATGGTACTAACTATTTTGATATGGTAGTTCTTGTCGATTCAATTTTTCCTAATCACCCATATAATTGTTACCAAGTAACCAAATCTGATTAGTGACTTCTAGAAACAGCAGAACACTGAAACTACAGTGTGTTTTCAATGAAAATATGAGCGATTCCTAACTAGGACAGCAATTCGAATGGACAGAATTCAGACGGACACAACCCGAGTACACTTGCTCGACTGACAGTTTCTCAACGGTTACCAGCCCGACAGACGTTTAGCCACCAGGCAGTAACCGGACTAGACAATCACTGGATAGACGTTTCTTCCATAGACAGATGCCCGACAGACGCTAGCACGAACGATTATTAAACCGAACGGACATAAACTTTTTCATGCATTACTCTCTGTTTTTTTGTACACGCACTGGCGTGCAGGATTCTACAAAGCCGGCAAAAACCTTGGTGACGTGGCGTGTCTCTTAAAAAATCAAAGCTGCTCAAAGCAGCTTTACTTGCCCCAGGAGCAATGACACTTTGATTTGGGCCACGGTGTAACAAGAAATAGACATTTGCAAAAGGAACTAGGTCAGTTAAAAGACTAAACTACTCTTTGTTTATTTAGCAGGAAGGTTTAGTAACATATGTTTTGAGGTCGAAATACTTTCTTGAAAACAATTGTATGCAACCTAAGCAGCCATTTATAGAATCTGACTTTCATTACGTTTCTTTGGGATTGACAAACCGAGTCAAAATATTGAAACTGAATAATTGGAAGACAGACAAAAACTCTCAGTTTGCTTGCTGATTATTTCTTGAAAATGGACAGATAAATTCAAAGATGACCTGAGAACCGAATCCAAAAATGTCAAGGCTTATTTTCGTATTGTAAACTAGACATTCTTGAGTACTATTAACGGTTTCTTGGCTCGCAACGAAATACCAATAAGGAGCACATAGAGATATCATTTACGTCCATTCATACACCGTATTATATTAGCTCAATGACTTACATGATTTGCTCTTTTTGTGGCAGTCACCATCCATACCCATTTGGCTCTTGAGTCGTAAATCGTGGACTGGAAGGAGGACATAAGTGATGTCATTGTAAAAACGAAATTTGAAAAACTCGTGGATTTCTACTGCACTTCAGGGAATCATTTTAATCAAAAGAAAGATATTTCCTGTCGTATTTTCGTACACAGAATCGCACAGTACGAGACTTGACATAGAAACGTTTCATATTGTGGCTTACTCCACTGCATTGTGGTACAAAACAGTTTTTGTTTACCTTAAGAGATACATTCACTTTACAAAGATAATTGTAGCCATGCCTTAACCACTTGCGCAGTGTAGACACGTTGGAGAATGAAGGTGTGCGTATGTACCATTTTTGGAGAAGATGGTCCATGTACCGAAAGCAATAAAATTGACGTAAGTAGCTTAAACCACTTGGTCACGACAAATGTCCCTAAAACAAAGTCATTTCTCAGTTTCTTCCTCTGGATAGTTTACTGTTAGACCGCTTGACCCACTAGCACAACTTGACTATATATTCTATATTCTTGATGCTTACTAGTCGATTCATAAACAGTTGATCTTTGGGATATGTAATAGAATTCATCAATAACGTCAAAGAAGTGAACAATTGTTTCATCAGAAGTGCCCCGGTCAATATGTAACTTTTCCTTCTTTCAAATGAGGGGCATTTTGTAATGTAGATGAAACATGCAACTTTAATACCAGGATTAGAATCAACGCATTAGAGTAGTAACAAAATCGGCACTTGGTTCGTTGTCTCTGATTTATCTTGATATTCTTACTAACATTGGAAAGTTCCACCAAGGAACAAAGTTGTTATTGTACAACCAGATCTCATTACATACCATAGTCAAGATACTTAACGGGATAATTAAGATGACCACAATTATCAATTTAGAATGATACGTTACACGCATTCATGTGTAAACAGGTTGAAGAGAGATAGAAAGACACAAAACAGCAGTGAGAATATCTTAAACACACCGTACACACATACCGTATACATGCATACACAAATGCACTTGATCAAGATAAGAACACAGGTTGCACTTAAGGATCTAAATTAGGCGGAACACACAAAATAAGCTGCTAGTAAGTAAGCATACACGCCAACAGACAATCCCCTACAAACACCAGTGGACGATTGGGATTTGAACCAGTAAGAGCATTTCGCTTATTTACCTTGCAATATGAAACATATTTGCAGTCGCCGGGTTCGATCTCCCGGTGGTCAGGGTAATAACTTTATTTCTGTCCTCTTAATCTTTGCCATATATTATTTTCACTTAAGACAAGTACGACGGAGTGCAAGTTCTCGAGTCCCATCTAGACCAGGCATAAAAGTGAAACAATCAAATTGCCTATGTGAGCAGAATAAAGTACCTTTTGATTAACTAACAGGGTAGATGGGCTGGTAAATAAATCTTCATTGTTTTTAGTTGCATCCATCATTTAACATCTGCTACAGAAACGGTTTAGACAAGTTGACAATGTCTTATTGTATAGCATATTTTGTGGTATGCTATTGTCAAACATGGTGATGCCAATTTGTGCAATAGTAGAATAACACGCATAATGTACGTGTAATTCCTGTCAATCAAAGTCGTAGCAGTGTATGCTATTGCCAAAAGTTACGAGTATTGTGGCTATCAAGATCGAACGTTGAAAACTACGTAGGAGGGCATGATATCTGTTGTTTCAAATTTGAACGTAAGATGTTATCAAATTCTGACTACCTTTATCAGTGATTTGAAGATCAAACATCAGTTGACACTCTCTGTAAGTAACAAGAAGCGGAGATTTAAAAGAGATAAGAGAAGATACCATGTGTTGGAAAAACAAAACCCTATTGCTTGCCTACTGAGCAGCTTTATCGTAAGGCGTAAGAAGTATAACAACACAAATAATACATCACGCTGGGGACTACTGTTAACCTTGAACGAAGCCAGCTATTTCCATCGATCAATATCTATACTTAATAAATCTGTCAATAGATAACGATATTCTAATATTAGTGATTTTTACGGAGTTAAGTGGGCAGACAATTGAAACGTCAACTACCTAATATAGGCCATGCACGACACGCAACATGAATTCGTTCCATACTATCTGCAGATGTACAAATTGTTGTGTCTGCCATCAAACATTACACGACAATTCTCTCTGGAACGCTGACTGCCAGCTTGTTCAAGTTATACACTGGGTTAGTCACAAGCAAAGAAGGTATCGCTGTAATAGGAAGTTTTATTTCTAACATTAAGGGTTTTTTCTGTGATATTTCGCCCCATATGCACAGTCCTAGCAATGAAAAGATACGTCTTTCATTTTATCATTCATACATATTAGTAGCATTTTCGGTTTAGCTAACCAATTTGTTTACTAATGTTCCTCTACAGAAAACAACAACATATGCACTGAGGCATTGTGTACGGGAGAATGAGGAAAAAGCCTATCCTTCCTGAGGGGAATCTTCATTGAGTTAATCGAATTCACCATCAACGGTATCACGTTTAGCTGTAAAAAATAATTTATTGCCAAAGGGATAGAGTTGCTATGAATATTTCCTTGAATCCTACCTTGGGGGAATATTTTTGTTTGCTCTTCTACCATAGTGTAGCCGGCCAGGGAACTACTCCAGTTTAGATAAATAAAGCCTCTTGATTGCCCAGCCCTTTTCTACCCTTTCAAACTTCTTTCCCACAAACGTTTCCAATCAGTTGAAAATTGGCAAAAACCTTGGTCAGCCAAGACACAGTTATGAACAAAAGTAACACAAATGAGATGTGTTTCTCTCGAGTAATGCACCTCAAAATAGTCTTCAGCTTGATGCAAGTACATGTTTTACTTATATGACTTGTTTCCGAAGTTTCATTCTCTTGAGAAATCATTACATGACATACTTCGTGTCACTTTGAATATTTGAATCATATTATTACCTTCGCCAGAAGGTTACGTTTTTGTCAGGGTTTATTTGTCCATTTGTCTGTCTGTTCGTTGGCAAGATAACTCAAAAATATATGGATTGATTTTGACGTAATTTTCGGAGTTGGGATGAGAAACAAAGGTTTAAATTTTGGGGGTTATCCAGACCACGGTCTGGATCCAGAAATTTTTGAAAGTCTTCTTTAACAATGGAAGATGGGACAATTTTTCACATTTGTGCATATAACTGCAGAAAAATGGTGAAGGCACTAAGGGAAAAATTTCAGGACAATCTATCAAAATTTTGACATTAGCATTGCAAATTGAGGCTTTTAATTTGACGGAGGAGTGCGTATATAACATTATCAGTATGAGATTGCAATACATTTTGTTAGAATCATCATGTGTTTGGGGTGGTCTGCGCTCTTTAGTGCTTTTCTAGTTGTAATTAGACTCGATCTATTTCAAAATGACCTCCTATGGAATATCATTGAATAGACCTTGAACAGTTTTACGCAACCAATAAGTTACTTTGTGATCCGCTCCCGATACTCTCAGTGTATCTGGAAAATTCAAATAGTATTCAAAGAGTGCTCACAACAGGATACATAAAACACTTCTCGAATAGACAGCGTCCATTGCTGACCAAATAAGCATGGAATCCCATTCCAAATTTATGCTTCATCCTATCAAAGAACGCAATGATTAACCTCTGTAGCGGACTAAAATGAATTTGCTGGAATTGGTGTGTCAACATTGTAAATTGAATTTGGTGAAGGCTCGTGATCCTCTCGTTCCCGTTGCCTCTTGCTTCCTGCCTTTGACATCACAGTGCAAATAAAGTCCTTGCCGTGCTTACTTTGCATATCCTCTAGCTCTGTGCAAACCTTAATGATCATTTTCATTGTATCGTTCAAAATTTTGCCGCTGGATTAAAGGATTCTGCTTTTAATATCAATGAACTCTAGAGCCTCATGCACAATTATTTTGGCAAATATATACTTTGGGATATCTACATTATATTTTAACCTTCGTGAGTCAAACTTTAAACCGTATTGTGCTCGCTTGTTAAACATTTCTCCCGTCTCTGATGATCTCCAATTCATTTCCAGTAATTACTTTATCGCTGTGTTTGTGTAATGACATACCAGATAACATTTGCTTTGCTTTATGAAAGTTGAAAATGTTATATACAGCTGATACAATAGCAATCCCTAAGGTAGGGTATACCGGTAAGAGCTACAAAAAATATCGAGTGTGGTATCTGTATCAATGTATGTTTATCATTTGCTAATTACGGTAAACGCTAAACTCTGTTTTAACAAGAGTGAATTTACCAGAAATTTCAGGTGCATTATTATAAGCTTGAGAAACGACGATACCATTATCCGAGTGTCAAAGTGTTGACGTTAAATTCATGCAAAATGTTTGCTAAATGGTCCTCTACAACTTAGCGTTAATGACATTTTTGTGCATGGTATTGTTGCACATATAGTGCTCAAAGAAACCAATTACTTCCTCTTTATTTCTATTATAAGTACTATAAATAATGATGCATTATTTGTATCAGGCAGGACCTGCGATGTGTAGCATGTTACAAGTTACTGAAAATCTAACCAACGTCTTTTTTAATGTAAATAATAATCGGTAATCTTGACCAAAATATTAGTAGAGAAAAAAGGTATATTGTTAGAGACTATATAGAGATATCCATTGAATGCCTGTACATTTTCGACACCTTGGTTAAAAGTCAGAAATTAAGTGATGTGTCTTCGTCCCCACCTGCAATAAAACTAGTAGAAAAAATGAGCCGCCTTATATAATAATACGAATTCAAACCAAATAATGGCAACAGGTTAAATTAAAGTAAGTAGAATGCAAACCCACTTATTTAGACGAAAAATCCAAGATTCATCAACATGCTAAGTGAAGGAGAACTATATCAGATATGCAAAGACAAAGAAGTCTCCAATTGCATGCGTCTTCGTGAAGTGATTTTGTTGGATATATTGAAACTCATGCTTTTGCCAAATGTTTTTGCAAAGAGCATTGAGGCAATTTCGTCATCATACTCTTGCTCCTTGTCAGACGTCAGCTCATAAATGGCTTTCTTCACTTCATCCTCTATGCTTAAATATTAGTGAACAAGTTAACATTGTTTATTTCCGTTTTAAGACCTTCAATTGTCTGTTCGCTTTCTAATGTCTCCCCCTAATTTTACCATTGGGTGCCTCACCACCACAAGCGTCACTGTATTCAGTGGACTCCATAACCTTACATTAACAATTTTATACGTAAGGGCTACTGCCTGCGATACGAACCTCGGGAGCAGATCTCCACTGGAACTCGCTACACGACGGGTCAGCACGTCTCCCCCTAATTTCATTACCAAAGACATAACTTTGTCGAACAAGTCAAGGCTGACTATACAAGAACTGACGTAGTCAGTAAAATCGTTTCCTAATAGTAAACTGTTCTTCTATGCAGTTTGCTAACGGTTCCATCGCCACGGCTTTTCAATGAATGTCAACAACTACAACAGCACTATTAACTACATCATGGTGTATGGTCTGTAACGAGGGAAACCGTCAGCAAATATTTTAAAATCAGTTTTTTGAGCAACTAATTATCAAGCAAGTGTACGAGACACTTGTCGATACTGAAAATGTAAGCAAAGCCTCAAAGTTACACATAAAGGCCTCTTCAGGCAACGACTCCTGTTTAATGTAAAACACTCATTGAAAAGTTTAAAGAATGTTTTGTTGTAACTTAAAAGCAGGAACAAAGAAACTTGTTATTGATAATGTATCATTTGTCAAAATGGATAGGTTCTCGACGTAATATTGTATTACAGATAAGTCTATGAAACACATACGAATTGATGGGAGATAAAATAGTTTGATTACTTACCATGCATATTCGGAAAAACATTGCCCTCATTCCATACTGTATGTTCAGCGTTTACAAATTACTGCAGTGAGCATCTGCTATCTTACTTTACTTTATTCTTACGTCATATCAGCAATGAAATAGCAGCAAAGTTATGATTGTGACCTCTTGAGCTAGGAAATGGTGTCTTGCGATTTCAAATCTGACACCTTTACTATTAACTTAAACAGCTCAGAAGAAAGGGTCGAAAACTCCTAAGCATCCAACCCTGTTTGTCCATTTGTGTTATTTGATGTCTGACTATTAGCGTATATCCTTAAAAGCAGCAGGAGTTTTGTGAATGCAAGGCAACTATTTATCTTTGTTTTTATCAGTTCTATAAAGAAGTAGACAAGACGTTCCTGGGTAACGAACAAAAGTATAGTTTAAATCGTGACAACCGGAAGTTCTAATCCATATGTTACGACTGTAAATCTGACGCTTTGTCGAGAATCCCTAGTTACATCACACTGCACAAGTATTTAAGGATATTTTAGTATATCCCACTTCATTTCTTTGTAACTTGTTATCTTTCTTCATTACAATTTTGTGGTAATGAATTTTATCTCTGTTGATAGTTATCATGTTCTATACTTTCTGTTCTAATCTGTCAAAAGACAGATTTTAAGAGAGATTCAGCTTTAAGAAATAAATTCATCGTGGACAACAATGTGACTCGAGCAAGAGAAATTAAGAAGTTATAAAAGTAGTGTCTGACATTGTTTGAGTGTTCCACGTGCACTTCTCAAAGGCTTTGAATGTGGGGATCCTGGTTTCAGTCCACCTCTAGTCAACTCAGACAGAGTGCTAATTCTCTGTTATTCCAAGCTTAAGTAATCACGACGTGTGTTCACGATGGGAGCAAGCACCGAGGTTACATTGCTTATTTTAGTCATGGGCTATTCACTGGGCCCAGTGTATCAACATGCAGAATCTCGTGCTTTGTAAAATTAGCAATACGTATAAGATGTATTGAGCTGAAGGCAGGGATGCTGAACTGAAATGTGTGGGGAGGTATTGTTCGTCAAGTCCGAGATGTTGCAGTAGCAGCCTCGAGATGATAATGTATTGAGCAATGGCTTAGTAGACGGTATAACGGCTTGCTGCAAAGAGATTAACAACTAGCGGTGGGTATAACTTTAGAAATAGTAACCCCATTTAATTAAGCAGCAAAAATTGCATAGGTAATGAATATTTGAATTAGAGAGATACTGATAAGACCTTACTTATCGATGTAGAAACAGAGCATTAGTTGAAATTCAAAGACCAGAGTAGTTCAGCAGATATGACTATATTTAATGGATAATTCAAGAAGACTTTTGAAATGTGGGATCTGATTATGAACATTAATGAGAGATAAAAGGAATTAGTACTACCAAAGGTTTAAGAGACATCTGATTACAGGTATGAAGTTCTTACCAATTTGAGCAGCTAGCCAGGATGGATAAATAACAAAATAATAAGTCATTATTTAGAAATACTCCATTATTTAAATTTTTGAACGTTCTTATTATAATCATAATGGTTAAGTATGAAAGGGATCGCGTAGATTATTTTACTAACTGCGTTTATAAACCATTGAGAGAAAATTGTCTATTCGAAAACAAGTTCTTTCTGTCCATTTTTCTTAACTAATAATGCATTCTAAATTTATCCTAGTTTTTAAATGGAAATGGTTCTTATCTTGTATTTATTTTGAGGATTATTCCGTCCGAATTTTTTAGAAAATTATTTTTTACTTTTTGAGTCTGAAAGCTTTGTGTATAGCAAAGAATGACGAAATAAATGAAAGCTATATACTGTCTCTTTCTACGTTTGAAGCCTTTCGTATATTTATTTTTCCTCGTCATGTTTGTTCTTTAAAAACCACGTATATTCACGCAGTAAGGTGCCATACTCCTCTGTGTTAATGCGAAAAATCTTGGGTGTCATGAGGAAGTAAAAACTTTTGTCAGCCAAGTAAAAGTGTTTTGCTTACTTTTAAATTTACAATACAAAGAGCATTGAGGCAGTTTCGTCATCAGACTTTTGCTCTTTCTCAGACTTGAGCTCATCAACGGCTTTCTTCACTTCATCCTCGATGATTAAATATTAGAGAACAAGTTAACATTGTTTATTTCCGTGTTAAGACCTTTAATTGTATATTCTTTTTCTACTGTCTCCCCTTAATTTTACCATTGAGTGCTTCTCCACCACATACGTCACTGTATTCAGTAGACTCCATACACGATACAATTTTATACGTAAAGCCTACTGCCTATGATACAAACCTCGGGAGCAGATCTCCTCTGGAACTCGCTATACGACGGGTCAGCACGCCTCCCCCTAATTTCATTACCACATTCATAACTTTGTCTATTATTATGACAAAGACATAACATTGTCTAGAATTTACGAGATTCAACTCTACGAAGCACTGCTAACAACGATAGTGAACAGTACGCTAGTTATACTTCCAAACCGGAGCCATGACGGAGACCATTGATCACAAACGATTACAAAACATTGGAAAGATAGATAGAGTATGACATATCGGCCTTATAACATAACAGCATTTGGTAGAGGAAAAGGATCCATCCACAAATTTTTATTTATCCAAAATGACGTAGTAGAACAGGACAAGACAGTTCCATTCCGTCTGATTTCTAAAACGTTCCAGTAGAAAATTTGCTAGTAAATAGCCCTCTTCTCAAAAGCAATAGTAACATTACAACGTTTTACTTTAGAAACGTAATAACTGGTTAAAGTAGTAAATCAATAGTTGACAACATGAGCACGAATCATCACATCTGAGCTTCTAAACAGTTTAAAACACGTGGGTTAACGCTCCTTTTAACTGTCCCCAAAACAGCTAAGTGAAATATGCGTTTGTTCATCATTCTGAACGTGATTGTAGTCTAATACTTTTCTACCACACTTTTAAATAAGAATTTCCATTTTGAACAGTTTGCAAATTTCCGTCGTGAAATTGACGCAACCTTGTACAAAGATCGGTCACCTAAGAACCCTACGTCAAATGAATAGCTATTGCAAGTATTTTACATGGGATACAGGAAGTAGTTTCTTTTCTAATAGATGTTGATTACTTCTTTGAATAACTTCGTACCATACTGGCATTCAGACCACTAGAGATGATGATTGCATGCTAGGTGTTTAAAAGGGATTGATTTATCAAATCTGTAAGAGATGAACAATAAAGCGAAAATTCATACGGTGGTAGGTAAGATGAACCAAGTACTGTATATTGCCTACTACTGATTGTGACCTGAAAGCAAGCGAAGACATCCTCCACATTGAGTGAAAGGAGTAATCATTTATTTGATAATGTGCCAGCGTATATTTGAAAACTTAGGTTTCAACCTCAGCTTTGATTCGTTGTGCTTTATCTTCTCAAGAATGATTTACGGTGTTGTAACATTCCAAAGAGGAGATTTTAAGATAAAAAATTGCCACGGATTTTGTTTAAACCTTCTCACATTTATCGACGGTCACTTGGAACCATGAAATTATTTGTCAAATATTGACGTCTGATAATAATCACGGTTAATTGCTCAAGATAAACTTTAATGATTCAAAACTCATCTTTTAAACGTATCTCACAGATACATTCTGATAACACTGTCCAAAATAGATCTGCATTTATTCACTTGCAACGGTGTAGAACAAACCGAACCAGATCGAGAACGTGGGGCTTGTTCGTAATCAGTAAAATATAAAATTTGTATTTTCCCTTCCTTGAATTTTCGACCTACAAGGCCTTAGTTTTGAGATACCTATTAACGTTCGTAGGACGGAAGTGAAATTCGTGCAAGTTTTGATCCTTGAGTATCCCGGTCATTTATCTCTAAACAGGTACGTGCTAACCCAAATTATCCACTATGGGAGACGTCTGACTCCTGATCATTACAGCAGCAATAATGTTAGGTGCTACAAAAATTTTAGTAAGTAGTTCTTATGGTCATGTTTATAACTTTCCCAGTGATTTAGGTCTTTCGGCTATTGTCGTGTCCTAAATCTTTAACATATTTATGAAATCGGTTGACCTTTTACCAAATATACCAAGAGTACCGATTGATACATTGATGAATTTGACTAGTTTATATTGATTTTCAAGCTCATTAATCAACTTATCCCACTTTTACTGTTTACGTAAATTGTCATTGTGCAGATCCGATCCAAAGGTAGCAGTCAGTTCAAGAGTGTGAAGGCCTTTATTAGCTAAAATAAAGGGAGGTCATGACGTAAGTGTTGTCCAGTTATGACTGAGGGACTGAGTTATCCAGAAATATCAGTATAGATAACAGAGTTCTTTGCAAATTCTAAAGTAGAAGTAACGAAGGTTCGAAAAGAAATGCGGCGCTGTTTATGTCAATTGCAGCAGAAACTACTCCACTCAATAAGCAAATGGAACAATGAACAGCATTGTTTAAATTACGAACTCTGAAATTATAAATTATCTTAGGCACATACTTTTGAGTGGACTCTTAAAGAGAGTTAAATGTAGATAATTAAAGTATATTTACGTCACATTAAAGGAGAAAACGCCTTGAGAAATAGGGTTGTGAGGACATAAACTAGATGCCTCCTATCTGTTCGTGACGACAGTAGACAAGAAAAAGAAGAACACAACACTTTCTATTAAACAGTAAGATATTCCAATCCTTCTTATTTACATGAC
>JANTCA010042114.1:0-19403 GCA_024741275.1 Chironex yamaguchii
CGGTGGGTAAGGGGAAATTCATTAATTTTTCTGTGTTTCGGCTTAAGCCTTCATCAGTGCCAGATATATGTAATACCCAAAATTGTAAATGTAAATGTGACATTAATATCCACTGACAAACTCGCGCCAAAACAAATTCTTCTCATTTGCATGGTTGATATTTTGGCTTCAAACTGACACATTGTACCTGATATTATTATGTTAATATGGTCAATATTAAACATTGATATTAACTGAAAGCTTAACCTTTGAAAAAATCCGAACAAACACATTTCATTCTCAGTTACTTCAAACGTTACTTAGCAACCATTGTTTTGTATTCCTTCATTATAAAGCTTACCATTTCATAGCTCCTGTGCAGTCTCTTAGTACGATAATTTATCAGATTTTTCTGCTTAGAGCACGTTAACTCCAATGTAACCATAATCAGAGCTTTTCGTAAGCAATAGCTCACGGTTGCGCACCAGAGCTCGGGTAATCGCTTCTTGTGCGAGCGATTAATGGCTGGCCACTCGATATCGAGGATACCTGTCTATTCACGTGGCTAGTAATCATAACTCTTAGACCCCAGCACAGGCACATTTGTAGTCACTCATCTGAGTAATGACCACACAGCCAACCTGTGGTCTATACTGAACGTTAGCGCGTGCAGAACTAATTTGCAGCTCTTGAGCACGAGAAATTAAACTAGTGTGAACAAATTGATTGAACGAGACTGGACACTCATGATTTCAACCATGTTGTGTGTTATCGTGCTAGCTCAGCCATCCGACGGCTTCTTACCAGTTTCGTCGTTCCCAATATCCTTCACATGACTTGGGTTTACCCGTGGCATATGGTTTTCAGGCACTTGCCAAAGATGAAGCGAGGCGGATTCGATCCCAGAACCTCCTGATCAGAGTGCAAGCACCGTAACTAATCGGCCACTCGCTCACATCTGCGAGTGATTACTCATGGTAATAATAGCTAATAAACAACTCGCTCTGGTTGTCTGAAAATTCTGCATTGGTAGAATACAATTAGTTTCGCTGTCATTTACTTTATTTTTCTTTCTTTCTCGATATTAAGTATTCACACCATTTAACAAGAATTTGAATAATTTTTTCGAAAATAACAGAGCGGAATTCCACAGAGTATACCGTTTTGCAAGAGTAATCAAATGTTCGCGTAGTTAGGCTTGCGCGAATGTTGACGCAATCGAAAAGGCCTGCATTATCCAACAAAAATTTCATTCACCTCTCCAAAAACAAATGTGCGGAGAGACGGCTTCCATCCACAGGCGCCCAGATTGTGGATAGAGGAATGGCCTTTAGTCATGAAAGTTAGCTATAACTATAGTGTGTGCATACACAATGCCAAAAAGATACATAAGTTAGTATTTGGCAGAGCATAGTATCTGTTAAGCCACTCCAACAGGATTACATTTAAGATATGGAAGCATGGTGTCAGACTTAGGTGGATGCTGTTTTAAATAACGCTCATCTCTGGATCAAGTGAATGTTTTACGGATGATCATTAGGAAGAGACCCAATCATTGCAAGTTAGTAGGAAGCTGTAGAAGAAGCAGCCCACCCAGCACACTAGCAACAGGAGAATCAATCATGAAGGTAAACTTTACAGTATCACGCGTTAAAACCCTGTATGCCATCCCTGAAGAATCTGCATAGGGTTTGAAAATTTAAGATGGTTACATTTGTAAAGAAGGAAAGGGAGACTTTTAAAAGCAAGGACAAAAAGGAAAAGACTGTTTTGTTGAAAATATCATCTGCATGTAAAAATTATTAATGTAAAAATAGGTAAACTAGACTAATTGAAAACAGGCACCTGCATGTACACTTAAGAGGTATTCAGCAGCCATCACATTTCTTTCCATTAAAGTAAAATGGGGGCGCCATTACGCTGGAAGACTCCTTATGAGTGGCAAAGCAAAGTTTTGATCATGCATGATTGAATGCTGTCCAAAGAATAGAAAATCCTTTACATTTATCGTTGAATATTGTGTTATGAAACATAATAGTTGCTTCAGATAGTACCTGATACATACGAGAATCGATACAATGTTTATTTTCCATATTTTTGCTTTCTTTCGACACCATTTAGATTAATCTCTTCTTTTAGCAAGTAAACCCCAAAATCAAGTACCTAACATATTTTAGGTATCTAGCTATGTTGGCCCACCATATACTGCTGGCCATCCGGTAGGTTACGGCTCTTTTTTCACCTTGACTTAACCCAGGTGAGAAATTGGCACCTGGTAGGGGACGCCATCTCCTCTGAGATTTCGCTAGTAGGCATTGCTTCGATACAAAAGCATCGTCCTGTGGTACCTTGCCTTACCTTAACTATCCACTTGGCAACCTCCTTCTATCTCTGTCATTCACCACCGTCCTCACTACATTCCATGCCCCGCATGCTGCTCGTGTACTGTCCACTTCCACCGTCCTGTTCATGTTATTTTCGGTCTCCCTCTTTTCCTCTGTCTGTCTGGTGTTCACGTCAATGCGATTTTACAATCATTGCTTATACTAAGTTTTGTTTGGAGGGACACTATGGATCTCTTCATCCCCTGGGCTTCCTTATGCCTCTCACTCAGACACGTCCTGACATACGATGCGGTTAAATAGCCTAAGTCCTCGTTCTTGTACGATTCCAGTTGCTAGACGCGTTTTCAAATAACAAAGTTGGTCAACTGGTCCTTGAGACCCATCTTTCCTTCTGAAGCATGCATGGTCAATGGTGTGTAGAAACAGTTAAGCAATGGTGGACAGGGCTTCAACACAGTACAGTAAGATGCTTTCAATCAAGACCTCAAAAAGTCCTTTTCTTCGTTCACAATATCTCATTTCGTAACCATAGAGATTTATGGAGCTGATTAAATGCGATGGCGCTTTTTTGATGCTAGTTTGAATTTAACATTTTTCCTTCATAGCTGAAAATTCCATCTGAGGGACAGAAACTGTAATTTGTCTGTGAATATTCTGAATAGATTCATGCTTGATCTAAGTTTGAATTGCAATCAACACACCCTAGTACATTAAATTCTACACTTCCGGAATTCAGTGACACAGAAACTTAGGAGGAGCATACAATAACTGTGGCGAGGGATGAAAATGAGCTTTGGGAAACATGGCTTCACGTCATGGCACATGTCATATATCGCTCGGTCAGTAATTTCCCTAAATGTTTTGGTAGTTTATAGTGAACACTTGTATTTGAGCAAAATTTTAGCAAATTACTAATACTGATCATTGAAACTAATTAAAAACAAAACTCTTAGGCAGCAATACCATAGTCGTAGAATGCTTGCTTTGCGTGTGGAAAGTTGAGGGTTGAAATCCACGGCCGGGTTGTAGCAAAACGTTTAAAAAATCGTACATAGTGTTACCCTGCTTAGCAATCAGCACTTACGGGATAGATTATGGAAGTTTAACATACAGTGCTGCCAGCCCCTTGTTGTAGCATTTACTGTGCTTGCAAAGCCGTGTGACCCAAAGGCAAAGGAAACAGAGATGCATTGAAAATTGAAAGGTAAATTCTCGAATCAAACATGTTGGAGAAAACCATGTACTTACAATTTGCAATACAATGCTGCTGTTTAGAGGAAACCTAGGTCACTACCTTGCTTAATGTTTGGAATTGAGATCTTTTGCTTAGAACTGTCCGTGCAATTTTACGAAGGTGATTATAATTTTCAGAACAGACGTTTGTGACGATTTTATTGTTTTCATCAGACGTAGCATCCAACATCGACCTCAACGGCACATTTTGCATTAAAAGTGTAACTTTCCATGACCCCGCCTATCTCAAGAAAGAAGCACGTGGCTCTTGTCAACTTGCGTTGTTAATGCCAAACAATTTCTTTGAATTTCACGGCAAACTCTTATTTCCAACTCGTGGCAAACGGGCTCACTTTCCATATCGCCACCTTTTCCTAAAACTTTTTCGAGTTTCCGACTCTCCGGACGTATCATATACCAACTTGTGCTATCTACAGAGGGAATCAGTGTTGATCAAAAGAGAAATAAATGGCAGCCAGAGAAAGAAATACGACCTATGGTTTGCAGAGGCAAGTGTGGAGACTGAAAGGCCTGAAGATGGAAAGTGCACCACATTTAGACCTAGATCATACGTCGCATTGTCCTTGACACAAGCGTCACGTCAAACATCGTATTTAATGCTTCGAATAAAATACAATTTTCATAATAAATTATTCCAATGATGCAATCGATTTATGCGTTATTCTCGACGCATGTAAAAAACCACGTTTGATTTCAAGTCACATCAATTTCGCATGATGAAACAATGTTTGTCGAATAAAATGATCTTATTCCATGATTTACCACATACCACATTATGAACATTCAATTTGGAATTATGTTCGACTCATGTAAAATGCGACGCATGACCTAGGCCTTAGAAAGCTGATAGCGAGGACTCCCAAAACAACCTCTTTAACTTGGAAGACAAAGAGCAAGGTTAATGATATGGAGGCTATCTTTCGTTATCACTAGCACACCTGTTGAAAGGCGCACTGGTACCGTAGCAAAGGGATATCCTTGCTGTCTCTCCTTATGGCGAATGGAGGGCACACCTATCTCAGCAACGAATGAGCACCAAACACTTGACCACACGGAAAGATTGGGCTGAAAAATGCGCCACTGAATGCCCATAGCTACAAACAACAGTTTCAATATTGCTAAGAGACCGAAACTGACGTACGGCAAAAATCCAGCCCATGCAAACTTTGAGTAAACGCCGCTGTCAGAAGTATGTACAGCTCACTTAACGGCAAGGGTTTCTTGCGAGGTTTCTCGCCCAAAGCAAGCGGAAGTGGTAAGTTCAGTGTCAGGATAGGTGTGTACTTATCTAGCATATCTAAGAAGGCTAAATGATTGTCTCCCAATTAGAGTAGGTTTTAATAATCACTTGACTATGAACAGTATTCCAAACCACTGGAGCAACAAGGTGGGCAACATCTCAATATCACATTTCCTTTCTCAGATAAACAACGCGAAACTAGAGCCAAAACCAGATCAAAAGGAGATGCAAATCTTAGAGGCTTCCAAGGTGCAGAAAACTTCAGATGGAATATGTACAACTTTTGTTGTTGTACATATTCCAGCCAACAGAAAATTTCCAAATGGTTGTCACAGTGCCTTTATAGATATTTGAAGAATGGTACGCAAGGCGATAACAAAACTTTTGAATTCTGTCTGCATACATCTTATTTCTTAAAGAAAATTTGACAATAGAACAATAGGGTCAATAATAGGAGAGGCGTCCATAGCCACTAGCACGTTTCCTTGGCAAGGTTTTCAAATACGGTTTGTTTCATTTATGAAAAACATGAACAGAGACCACCGCCCAAGGCCATGCCTGTTATCTGGGTGTGCAGGCATACTCATATTTTAAAAACAATTTCTCAGGAATGACAGGCGCCATAATTTTATCAATGTACCAAACCATTCCCCTGTCACAAACCGCTGTTTGACAAGATCGCTGATACTGGAAAACAGTCCTGTTTCCTGGCCAGGTCCGAGTTCTTAAATAAAAAAATGTAGAAACTACCAAGCCCCTCGAAAGTTTGCACAAAAATGTGATTGGTTGCACCCACACATGGCCTATTTACAATAAGTCCATAATAATGTACGCCAATGTAATTAAATTTCCTTCTTCCCATATTCTTTGTTGGAAAACAGCTGCATTTTCTAGCTACAACTTCGTTACGTTCAATTGCTATATTTGCTACCAACTAAACACCAATCAATAAAAATGATGCTCCGCCTTTGTCCGTGTACTTAAGAATAGTTGTAGAATATTAAACGCATTATATGGGATGATGTATCGACCTTGTTTTCTATTTTTAAGACAACTTCACAATCAACAGTTGACAGATATTAGTACTTGTAAACCTTGACTACGCAGGTTGATAGGTTCCATAACTCTTATTAAAAGCTTTAAATACTAATAAATTTTTCCTGAAGCGTTCCATGGTTCTAATACCAAGCCTTAGTAATCTATAATTAGATAAAAACAAACTGTATGTCAAATGTTACCAATTCTCCCTCTCCCCATAGTTTTCAACGAAATTGGTGAAAGTAGAGATTAAAACAGGTTGCCTATGCACCAACCGTTATGATGACAAGTGTATATATATAAATGTATGTTACTATGCTTTTCATCTCTAGCTTTAGTCTTGCAAAAACTGGTTTTAAGAAATTAGTAAATCCTATTACTGACAACTGCAGTTATTATACCTATACATGTTCCAAGCTCAAATGGCATGCATAGGTGAAATGGTAACAATGAGGTCAACAATCACATGGGTCTTAGTCAAACTAATTTTACACAAGCTTGGGAAGACAAAATTAGTCGTTTATCTAATCTTAACTCCAGCAAGAGCTTTGAATTCATTGGGGCATATTGAGGCTACACTCCCCGGATGAAAATCATACACTCGTTTTGCCCTTAGGTGTATGGCTGCAACAGCCAAATTTCCTTTGCATAATTTGATATTTTGAGATGCACAATTACAAAAGGATCATGGAAGTCAAATTCAAGGACCAACAAGTCAGAAAAAGTTAATGTTCACTTCAAAAGGAGAAACACAAACCAAAGTACTCGCAAACGTAGGGTATTTCAAACTAGGACTTACACCTGACTCTGTAATCAGATTTATAAATTCCATCACACTTACTCCGTGACAAAATTCATTACCCTAATGGGAACATAATACAGTTATTTGCACCAATCTTTAAACAAGTTCTTCATCCATATCTGCTGTGTTTTCTTGGTTTTCAGATTCAAAAATACTGTTGGTCCTGTTAAAGTCAGGTCGAAAAATCCTTGACCTTGACTTTGTTTTCCATTGAGCGCTTTGCTTCATAAACCGAAAAACATTTTACAACGGTGTTACAGGATAAGAACCGAAAACATTAGAGAAATAATTTACAAAAACAAAGCCACCGAAAAGCATTACTATTTAAAAAACTCAACATGACAGAATAGAGGCAAAACACATGATTTATATTTGTAACGTTTTTTACACAAAAGTATTTCTTACATGTCATTTCTGAAATGTTACCAGGTACTTTACACTTCAAGTCGAGAAAGAAATGAATTGTGAAAAATTCCATCCTGTTGCTCTTCAGCTGGTTTTGCCATTTTCAGAATCATACTCAATTGTCTGACATTACATATCCACTGTCATTATGAGAAGTTTAAGAACCTACCCCAGCTAACAGTTAGTAATATGTAATTATGAAATTTCGAACATTAGGCTGCTTAACTAGGCTATACAATTCTGAGATGCCTTCTATTATCACCAGTCTCACAAAAAGATGCCAACTACTAAATACTGGTTTTCAATTAACACATTTATGACAAGTTCCAAGATAGCTTGCACATGTAGGATCACCTCCAATCTCTCAACTATCAATGGCCAGATCATCACACATACAGTATGAAACCACAAGAGCTTTAAAAGCTGTCTAATTCGTCATGATGAGCACCCTGTATGATACTTCCTGGCTGTATCTTGAATATTCACATCAAAAGCTACAACCTAAACTATCATCTAACTAAGAAACACTATGACAAGACAGTTGATGTACAACAATATTTTTGAGATGCAATAAGTAATTAGACATTACACAACTTGTTCAGGCAACAGGATTAATAACAGTGCAAGCATATACTTATTCTGCACTGTGGTTCATCAATGCCAGTTCTTTTACAGATCATTTCTCATCTCAAAAGTTGAGGGCACAGTACAACTAAAACCAATACAGAACAACTAAGCATAGTGAGCATAGTGCTGCATGTCCTAACACAGGATGATGACATGAAAACTGGATCCCTGGTCAAGGCAGTACTAAAAATGTGACAAAACTCAAAGCCATGCACTAGACCATCAACTGCTATTATAAGCAAAGAAAGTAAACAATCTGGCCTGAAACCTTGATTTAATGTTCAACACCAATATGACAAATGCCTCTGCAGAATCCAGTTGAGTAATAGACCCTAGTTCAATATCCCAATTTCTAAGGCTAATGTAGCACTTTTAAGACAAGCAGGGAAATTCTTCTGCACTTTCCAAGTTGATCCCACTTGTGTCCATGCCACCACGACCTCCAACACCACCACCATTAACTTCATGATCCCCACCACCACGACCTCTTCCACCACGGGACCCTCCACGTCTTCCACCTCGTCTCCTTCCTCGCCCTTCTCCTCCAGAATTAAGTCTTGTTTCCAATTCTCTGTACTTCAAATCCAATGGCATGTGTTCTCTGATTCTTCCAGATGTTTTAATCTTTTCCTCAAAAATCTGGGGCAAAATACATTTAAACGGTTTAATTAATAACAGTTACAATAATACTGATGAACAGTCTGATACCACAAGCAATGTATATATATTTACCAATAAAAAGAAAATTACAAACAACCACTGTGTGCTTTAGAGAAGTAGTGAGACGTTGTTATGGTTGTGGTATGTCTAGGTGTCAAATGTGCAAATTAATGGACCTGGAGCTCTCATAGTTCAGAAACAGGAAAATTGTTTTTCACAAACTACATTGTATTTTCAGTTGTGTAGTTTATCTTTCAGAATGTAAAGTGTGTTGAAAACAGTATGCAGCAAGCACCAAAACAGCTATTACAATTTACCAATAACCAACAACTGCAAGGCAAAAGATAGCATACTCGGTTTAGAAAAGAATGGCATAGTGGCTTTCTCGACAATATAGGACAGCAGACAGTGAGGATATAGTTTATTATTTCTATTGCCTTCTGGACTTGTTGCATGATACATAATCTCAAGAGTTATTCAAAACATTTATATGTAAAAGACATAATAATCTAAAAATGAAAAACATATACATATACAAAAATCGACCAAATCCAAATACCGGTGCTCAATGAATTGACTGCAGAATGCAATAAAGTATAAATGTAAGAAAAGAGATCTAGGGTTTTGTTGCTACCACTAGTATATATGTAACAATTACCCTTTTTGGAAAAAATAAGGGGTTCTCTTGTTCCTCTTCAGCTTCATTCTTTTTTCGGATCATCTGCAGGTCTTTGGGAGGCTTTCCACCTTCGTTTGCCTTTCTCAGGTTAAAAGCTACCTTGGTTCGTTCCTGTTCCTGGATTTTTTTCCACTCATCTAATGTCATCTCCCTTACAACTTCCTCCTGAGGTTGCTGTGGTGATTCCTCTTTTTTCTCATCGCTAACAAATGAAGGTTAGCAAGTAAAAAATTAGCCATCAATTATATCTGAAACTGTCCAATAACAACCAGCAACAAGATACAGATCGAAGTATTGGCCTTATTGAAATAACCTTAACAAAATATGAAAGCAGGCAAAATAAACATGCATTACTGCCAAACAAACAAAAAACCGATATTGAGTGTGAATAATAAAGAAAGCAAAAAGAAGTCCCAGAATAAGGCATACATGATAGTAATAACTATTTTTAAATATTGTGGTATTTGACATATCAGGCACCATCACTGATCAACATAACCACAAACACAATCAGGCAACGTTGACAAAATGGTAAAGTACATACAAAGACGCTTCAATTTCTGAATGCTTGCCTAACGATCTCAGTTAACAGCAAATAACATATATATGTACATGTCATATTGGGTTACAAACTTGTTGACAGTTCTTTTATTCGATAGGGTTGAAGAAATTATGATTGATTCTTTTATATAGACATCTAAGTACTTATACTCAAAGCAATGCAAGAGATTACAAATTATTAATCAGAACAATGTTACATTCCATTGACCATTTGTCTTGTTTGCTCTATCTGCAAATCATAATTGCCTGAAGCACCTAAATCAATAAAAGATTTGTATGAAACATAGCTGTAAATATATATATACATACTGTTCCTCAATTGTTTCTGTTGTTTCTGTTGGCTCTACCCAATCTTTTAACTCTTCTTCAGCAGTCAAAAAGACATTTGACGGTTCTTGGCTAGACCAATAAGACAGAAAAATTGAAGAACGGGGTAGAGTGATTCTGTGTTGACTGTTGCAAACCACAGCCCATCTGCACTAGGAGAACCATAACTACAAAGTGCAGTCTACAAACAAGAATGTGGGCAAGGAGGGCACGTCTAAGGGGAGGGCATGTCTAAGGGGAGAGCATGTCTAAGGGGAGGGATTGTAAGCATGTGCCTCTGCACTGGACATGCATGTCCAAAGTACCTATCACACATCTTCATGTTCTATAACAGTCATTGAGATTTTTTTATTACTCATCACATCTTTTAGAAACTGGCATTATCCTTGTACAAGTTGGCACCTGTAAATCACTTTGTACATGCTATAACCAAGTATACTCTGGATTTGACATTATGTATTTATATATACTTATCTCTGTTAATATTATCAATATTTTTGTTAGTATAGAGCATGCTATGATCTTGTTCTTTTGCAAAATAGCCCACCCCTGTTCTGAAAAATCAGCTGTCGAAAGACCAGAATTACATTCACTGCTTATTCATAGACATAGTCTTCTTCAAAACGTTATATGAGATGTTTATTTTCGGAAGAATCTTTGTGTGAGAGAGTGATGCAGTTGAACCTTTTCATGCTTTAAACCAGAGGAGGCACAGATCTTGGTAATTAGCAATAACATTTTAAATCAGTAACATTTTACTGATGTGACATAACAACCCGGAAGAATACTTCAGGATCATTGTGATGTGACAACCATTGGATTTCTGTCGAGAAAACTTACCTTGCTTCATATTCATCTTGTGGTGTACCCCAGTTGAAAGAACCAGATCCTTCCCTCTTGTCAAATGGTTTCACACTGCTAAAATAATGACAAAAAAACAAAATAAACGTGAAAGAGTTGCCAGATACACATAACAGATATAATAACATTGTCTGTAACAATAAAGCAGAGAAATTATTGGTAACTATTTTTAGGGGCAAGAACAAGAGTGAGCTTATAGTGCCCATTACTACCATATTTATCCTGAACATCTTCTCACATCTGACCCTCTTGTAGGGGCAGCTATGCATACAAAATACAATCTTTTCACATCATCATGTTGTTTTGGTGTAAAACCACCATCAAAATCATCCTGAGGTTAAATTTCCGGGGAAGGATAAAGAGTCAGGCCAATATATCATAACTCAGTCCAAACACTTTTACAGGTTAGACCATACATAGCACATGTGGCATGTGCAATGTACAGCACATTGATTTTCTATCGTACTGTGTCATGTAGTGCGGAAGGGTGTATGTTCTGGAATATATACATATGCAAATATAATCTTTTTCTCTTTCAAAAGGGCAGTAGTCTTGCAAATGTTATATTTTTCCAACTACATACTTCCCCATTTGAGAAAAAACAGCCTGTTAATTAGAAACAAAAATAAGGTAATTTACCTTCTGTTGCTTCCACTTCTCCTGTCAAAGTCCCGTCCTCGTCCGCGTGGAAATCCTCTTCCCCTTCCACCTCTTCCAGGGGCTCCACGGCCTCTCCTGAATCCACCAAACCTGTCTGCATTATCTGGGTTTTCAGTGCCGAAGCCACCAGTTGGTCTGGGTTCCCCATCAAATCCATCTTCTCTTGCTGTATCTCTACCAAACCCTCCTCTCTCAGACCGATCAAATCCTCCCCTTTCTGGACGTCCAAAACCACCCCTATCAGGTCGATCGAAACCAGGATCATCCTTCATCTGCCTATCATCTCCTTGGTCTCCATCATGTCCACCTCTTCCTCTTCCTCGTCCCCTTCCTCCTCTCCCACGACCTCTACCACCTCTTTCCCCTCTTTCACTTCTTCCTATACCCCTGTCACTTCGTTCAGGTCTGTCTCTCCTGCCAGGCTTGTCAATTTTCTCCTGTTTTGAAGCTAAAACAGTAGGAAATAAAGCAGCAGTGACTAACACTTTACGCCAATAGAAACTATTTTTTGCCTTTAGTTTAGAATTTTGAAGGCGTAGATAAACTTTAAAATATAAAGAGAGACTAGTTGCTACTATCATTTTTTTCCCAATATGAACATTAAGCCATTTACATATTACTGATACAGAAATTTGTGCAACCACTACTTAAATTAACCAAGTCATAAACGTTTTCCTTTTGTTGACAGATTGTGATATTCATAAGCACACACACTCCTGAGCATTATCAAAATGGTGACATTATAGGTGCTAACAGCTACATCTACCCACCCCCTTTGTTACAAAACTAACTACTTACACTAAAATCCTTCCAGCAATTTAGCAGGTCAAATCTGAAGTTAAAAATAGTTTGATTTGGCTACATATATAGGCATGAACAATACATTGCTAACTAATGGAATATTTGCTCATTTACTCTTACAATACATATGCATCATTTGTGGCACGTGTAATCTATGTAAATAAAATAAAACTATTAAAAATAATATATACATATACATAGCATTTAAATATTATAAATGAAGCGATCAAAACATTTGAAACATTCCATGACGAGCATATTACTTTTATTAGTGTTATGTACTATGATATATTTTGAGTACAGTAAAAGTATATCCATCTAACTCTACCAGTCTACAAGGAATACGGTTTCGACTACATACGTTCAGAAGACCACAGTCAATATGCAAAAGACCTACTTTCAAATGTTTAACGTAACCCTGTGGCAGAGTAAGAACTTTTGGCGAAGCCAAAGGCCTTATATTCACAGTCGGTTGATGGAAGGCCCTCCCTCTTCAATTTTAGACAGTCTGATTTTGTCTAACTGTGCAATTGTTTTATTGTTGTAACAGTATACTGATGGTGATAAAGTGTTACCCTTCGCTACAGTTTTGTCCATTCTCAGACTCTTCTCCGACAGCGAATGGAAATACACGAGTTGATATCTTTCTCACCGTTTACGGGGAGCAGCAGATCACTGTGTTGCCCGGAGCATATGCTTTTTGACAGAAACTCATACGACTTGCTTTTGGATCACACTTTTCTCGTTTGAGACAGCCGGCTGTATCCCACAACGTTTGGTTGACACAGGTTTCTGTGCACCAGATATAATAAAAGATGCAAGCCTGTGACAGTCTCTGCGACATACACAATGTCCCCTTCTCGTCGAAATTAGTAGCCGGCCACCATGAAACATAAAACATACAGTACAACGCTGCAGAATTGCATAGCATTTATTCAGGTAAGGTGTCAAAGAATAGCAACACCAGCAGCGTTTCTGGTGAACACCACTCATAACTGTTCGCCACATCCCACCACAGCTTACCAAAAACAGCAACATTGGTACGCTTAGAGACCACTTATGTACAAAAACGGGTTCGTTCTTTCGAAGACAGCTTGCAGATCGATTGTGAAGAAGCGTCATAATTTCCTATGACCATATTTAACGAACCGACAAGCCTAATTTACACCACGTGCTCTGCAGCAAGCACCTTAAGCACAAGTAGGAGCTGCCTGAACATGAAAGGTCTAATTTAGTTTAGAATGATATTGATTTCCATTCTATAATAAGTAAACATACCATCTCTTTTCGTTTCTTCGATGATCACCTCCTTTTTGGACACTTGCTGGGCCCTTTCTTGGTTCTTTGCACCTTTCCCACCCTTCGCCTTTTTGTCCGCTTTTAGCTCCTTGTCAGTTGTAATTTTCAGACAATCGAAAGGATCCTCGAGATCATCATCCAGCCCGGCAAACCTATTATTAACCCCTATACTGTACTGTACATCGTCAGACATCGCTGGCATAATAGCAGCTGAAGATTAGACAGATGAAATTTTTCATTCGATTTCCTGCTACCTCGACATCAGGTCAATTTTCCAAAGGATCGAACTTATCGACGGTGCACAACACGCCAAGAAAAGGCGCGATTTGCTAAGCATGCTGGGATAGAAAGCTATGTCGTAATCTACTGGATCAACAGACGCTCTCTGTGCAGCAAATAGCAGCAAGAATATAGCGTTGGTTCAGGGGCGTGTGTCAATCGGGTGACAGGCCTCTACAATATACACGCTTTTTTAAGGAATCTACCCCCAACTCTAGTTCTAAAAGTTCCTTAACAGTTCATAAATTTTAGCTTCACATTTAGAGATCACAGATAGTCTTGTAACTTATTTCACTGATCAATCACTGAATTCTTAGGATATTGAGAGGAGTGAAGAAACAACAAGAAAAGACAAACGTGATGTTCTCTGATTATATTACACATCCATCCTCCGTGTCGAATTCTAACTCTCAATCAAAAATTGCACAGATGTGTGATTTGACTGTGACTGCAAATGGCAATGCATGATTCTCAGTTATTCGCGGTGATAAAATTCTTAAATTTTGAAAAGTTCCTCAGGGAATTTGTCTTTAGTAGTACAAGTTCTTTAAATTTTTGGATCCTCTACATGTAGGTTCCTTGTAAGGCGGTTCCTTATATAAAAAAGGCGTGTAGACTCCACTACATATCACCTTAATGATCTCCTTTTAAAAACAAGAACGAAATTTTATCTTCTATTTCACCCTTAATCGATTCGAGTTATATGGTTCTTCGGGGACATTTTTCAGACAATACATACAAAAATTGTTAATTATGAACGACGTACATTCTCATGTCAATGGATTGATCTATATACCTTTAACTGCAAAGCAAACAAAAAAGGCAAAGAAATTTAAAAGCCAATTTAGGGGATATGATTGGCCAGTGGACGTTGACGATTTAATTAATTAAATCATGGAAAACTGATGTAAAGGTCTTCACATACAGGGGTCTGGATCAAACTCACCTGTGTAGAAAATTGGAGAGGTTGTTGTTTCCCTTACGGAGGAAATTACCTATGCTTGTGAATTGGGAGCAGACGCGAAACACTTTCGATAATTAATCCTATTTTATGAACGGTAATATTTAAAGTCACAATAATGTAGTGCTGATAAGGTAAGTATGTAACAAAATTTGTAGCTTTACGTCTCTTTAATGAGGAAAAGTATCAATGTTGCGCTTTGAAGGCCATTTTTTCGAGGCGCCGGTCCTCCATTCGTCAGGCATACCCCAAGTATTTCAATCGGTGCTTTTTTTCGAAGGATCACCATGGTTGGCTAAAAGCCTGAGGAGATTGATGAAGATAAGGAACAAACTGAGGGTCATGTAAAGATATCTGGGGGCATGCTCCGTTAAATAATATTGAAAAGACGATATTCATAGTTACTGGGAAAATAACTTTGCTCATGTCACAATTTGATATTCTTTACATTTTTCTAACCGAAACGTAACAATTTTGCAACAACGTTGGGATAGGAGACTATTCCTTAGGATCTTCAACAATTTTCAGAATCTCGCTCTATTAAAGATCCTTTGCGATCCGAAGTCGCGAGTTCAAAAACCCGTCATCGATGTTAAAACTTGCGTTTTTTTTTGCTTTTTTGTAGCATACTCATCATCAAACTTAGCTGATTCCCATGAAAGTGTTAGGGAATTTTACTAGGAGGTCTAGACTCTCGTTACTCTCTCTCATCAATAGCAATTTTGTTTCTGGTGACACGGATTCCAAATCGCAATGCTGGCAAGATCGTGGTTTTATCCACTAATAATGAGTTGTTTTTCTTTGCCGTTTTGTTAAACGGTTATTTCATAGCAAGTACCGTATTTGCGCATCATCATTACTTCTCTCTAGCATAACGGGTCGTGATGTAAATAAATGGATGAATCAAAAAACTGAGTTAACTTAAATAGAGAATATTGTTGGCCATCACACTGTTCAATTGGAATAAAAGGATAACGCTACAGAGCGAATCTGTAGATGATAAATTAATGTAAGTAGTAAAGATTGTACTAAGCTAGAAGCATGTTTATGCCTTGTATACCCCATTTGTTAACGGTAGACCTGGATTCCGCAAAAAGTCAAAACAAACTCCGCTATAGATAACAGAAGAGTTCAGTTGTCTTAATCGATTGATTAAACGAATGATGAGTGTAAGCACCTCAAATTACCCACGTGGTATTATCAAATGATTCCATTTTCGTTGGAAAAGGCTTTTTTGTAAGCGCGTTTTTTGACAATCAAGGAGCGAGTTTCAATTGTTGAATTGTTGATCTGATCTATACTTTCCAATCAGTGGGAGCGATTATCATGGCACAAGTTCGCTCGTGAAGCAAGTAAGACTGTGGTAGGTAGGTAGTTCATCGTATAAACCACCCGCTTCGAAAGTAGACACTCAAAGGGTTGGTGTTGTTCCAGCAAACATCACATACTAACAGATGAACAAATTATACAGACTGTATTTAGTTACATTTCTCACTGTCAGTAAAACTCGGTAATTTGGCTTTACAGAATGAACGCTAGGTCAATAATTAAGCCTGAAAATCGCCTTGAAAATATTTGGCATTGCACTAAAACATACTTGAGCGCTTTTCTGGTTTGGCACATTTCAGAGTATGAATCGATAGAAAGAAAATTATAGGTATATGGCAACCTTGTCATAAGAAACATGTATCAAAACTAGCTAATCATAAACAAGAAAGGAAATAAACAAAGCATTATTGGAAGGGTCCAAGTGAAAACCAAGCTGCTGCTACCTACAGAGTCCTTATCTTAATGTAAATAGGCCCCAAGCACTTAGATGAAAGCATAATCTAGCCATGCCAAGTAGATTATGAAAACTGACAACAAAGTTTAAAGCGTCTAAAAGATTGTTTAAGCAATGTCCTCTTGTCAATTTTTCAGAGAGCAAACCATGAAAAACATATTACATAACTCTTTTCTATCAGGCTTTTTGTTAACTATAACGGAGACATTTACCAAAAGTCAAACATGGAAAAGAGGATCTATCATTTATACAATACCTGTTGCCTTTGCACAGTTTAGTAAATTCTTGATTATGAAATAAATGCGGTGCTGTTGTATAGTTATTAACGTTGACTTCTTAACTAAGGTATGGCTATTTTGCAGTTGGGCTTCTGTAGTATCTTTAATACTGTGGTCCACAAAATACATTCAGGGTTAATAAAATTCCTTGATGGCGAGTACAGAGTATACGTGAGCTAGATGGAGGACTTCAACAACTAGGCTGTGATATATTAATTCCAGTAGTATATACTCTAAAACGAAATCTCTTTACAGCTTGAGATATTACCACGAGCCTATATTTCATCAAAGCTTAATTACATTCATCTTAAGCCAAAGTAATTAAATTCCTCTAAAGCAACTGCTTACATAAGTCTAAGAAGTCCATCTAGAAGCCACTAGAACTCTCCAAAGCAGTATAGAATGCTACAGAACACAGTAGAGCATTCTGTAAGCTTTTAGAACAAAGTAGAATCAAATGGAACTTTCTAGAAGCTTCATGTAAATATTGCATCAGTATTGTTCCTGCAGCACAGAGAAGGTTTCAAGAAGGTTCTAGATATACATAACACGTTCTAGATGGTTCTAAGCGTCCATAATAGCTTCGTCGTTTACTTCGCCTCCTTATATTTAGGAGCTTTGACTACACACCGGAAAGGAAATTCGTAAACAGTTGACTATTTCATGTGAGAGTAGTTTCATTCCGGTGTTTAGTTGAGAAGACTTTTCTAGTTCCAGCGGACTAAAACATCTCCTAGACCTGTGAAGACTTCTAGACAGTGCGATTCAGCAAAGAAGTGGATTTTATGAAGCGTTAGAGAGAAGAAGATATGATTATGTTTAATCAGGAATAAGAATTAAGTTATGATTGTGACCTTTTTAACTTGGAGCAAGGACTTATGACTACAGACGTGACTGCCAAAATGCGTGTTTGCAAGGATCAACAGATTTTACTGGTCTTTTATGGAGACAAATGATAGAAATTTTGTACAGAATCTGAGTACGTCTTTTAGTATTTATCGGTTCAAATTGCTGGAGTCTTACCCTTAGGTAATCATTACGTCAATTTATCGTTGCTACTGTGAGCTGGGAACGACAGATAGATTGGCATTGAACATTTTATCATTTCATTTTAAATCATCCGAAAACGACAACAATGCTAATATTGTGCTTGCAATGGTGGCAAAAGGTGGGGAGACAAGAACTCAGCCCGTCCAAGGAAAATTTTTACGACAGCTCCATTTTTCTTTTAGGAAACACGCACTTTACTTTAGGGAGTCTTAGTTTTGAAACGTTTGACTCATTATTAAAAGCTGGAAACTCAGATGGCTCTTACAAAAGTAGAAATTTAAATTTTTTCGAAGGACCACTTTATCTTTAACCTAAGATAAGAAGCTGCTTCTGTTTCAAGTTAGTCAAGAGTGTTCTTGTAGCATTTTTTACAGTTTCTTACATAGCATTAATCTGAAATCTAATTAATAGCATTGTTCTCTTTAGTCAAGTTTGGCATCGACTTTGCACGAATCTCAAGGACCATCTTTGGGAAAAGTGCAGACTGGTACCTCTACTCCATCTCTGCTTGCTATTTTCTAGCACTTTGGAAATTTTTTAGGCTACCTACCATGACAAGTTCTACTCTTTTGTTAGCTTGCTCTTTTTCTGACTTAGGCATAAACTAGAAATATCTGTTTGATTCATTTAAATTGTTAAGTGATGTAAAACCAGATATAAATCTCACGTATCATTAAACTTACTAAAAAGATTCTGTTTAAAGCTTTCCAGCAGTAGTGTAAGCAGTATGAGAGAGGCTGAGAGACTCCCGGGGCATGACTGTGTAGTATTTTTTGTGATAAAGCCCAAAATCTTACCAATATGAATATTGTTTACGAATGGCATAGACCATCATTCTTAAAAATAGTGGAGCCACTCATAAATAGACGATTAGGGGATTCACTAATGGTCATTGAACCTTTCCATTTGAAACTATTTGTCTCAGTGGGAAAGACGTCAGTTTGCCGTCATGAGACCAAATTTCGAGACTTTGGTGGTCACAATAGTAATTTGTCACAATAGGGGGTCAGAACATAATAGTTCTGACCTCCTTCATTCATCCCACGGTATAACGCCAGTACTTTTCCGTGCACCGAAATTGTCGATTCTTTAGATGGTATGTTTATGTCTTAAACACAAAAACTAGAGGAGGGTGGCGAACGTGTTTACCGATAAGTCATGTTACCAACAGTGTTCTTCAGCTACGCCTACAAGGACAAGGACGCATACATATAGCTCATTGTCAGTGTGTCTGCGTTTTAGTAATCACTCGTATGTCGATTACTCAAAAACGGACATATCTTTCGCAAATACTGTAAATCTTGACAAAGCTGTTAAATAACTCGTTGTGAGCCGTTTCTGTGACCTTCTGTTGTACCATAAATATTCCCTACAAAGTCAAAAATCACCTTGAGAATCTGCGACATTGTGCTAAAATCATACTTAAAAGCTTTTTTTGTCTGACACTCCTCAGAGTATGAAACGTCAGAAAGGAAGGTATATGTATATGGCAACCTATTTATACAAAACATGTA
>JANTCA010042125.1:0-19403 GCA_024741275.1 Chironex yamaguchii
AGCTTTTAAGTATGATTTTAGCGCAATGTCGCAAATTTTCAAGGCGATTTTCAAGTTTTGTACCACAAAAAGATTGTGCAAAAATGTAAGCTCTTGTCAGCATTGAGTTACAATATATGTTACTACTTGAAAAATACCATCACATGGAAGATAATGCTAGAACACAGTATGACGAAGAAACAAAGAAATTCTAGAAACTTTTGGTCTGTGACCTACGATGTAAGAATATGAATATAACCTAAGTCAACAGTTTTAAGGCTAGCTGAGGACAAACTTAATAACAACAACAGATAGAGATAAACAAAAAATCACTTCTTCAAAGATGCACCTAGTGGTACAAAACTGTCACATTTTTACAAACGTTCGCCTAGTCTACTGGCTTTCGCGGGTGATAGGGAAATGAGGAAACTGAGATATAGCCATAAAAAAATATGGCATAGATTTCAACACTTACCTGATGACGTAAGGGATGAAATTTGCCAAGCTAAGTCTAGAGTCTCTCCCATCAATTGTAGATGCGTAAAGGTGAGATAGTAATAAAAGTACTGGATATGTTGTTGGATACAACCTAACTTTTGCCGCCCTAGAAAAATATGAAATTAACATTTAAAAAACCGCTATAAATCAATCTGTTGATAAAATACAACAGAAAAGCTAAGTTATAAGAAAAAAAAAAGAATTTTACGTACATCATATAAGATATCATATGAAACAAGACATGACAAAAATCTGCATTAACATTATCTAACAATGCTTCCCTGCTTAGCACTCAGTACTAACGGGATAGATCATGGAAGTTAAACACACGCTACTGTAGTATTTACTATGCTTGCACAGCTGTGTGGCTCAAAGGCTAAAGAAATGGAGATGGGCGCCGCCCTATACACCGGATTGACATGAGCAGGAATTTAACTAATTTAACTTTAACATTATTAAAGGCTAAAGTAGTGCTTACTCTTTGACTGCAGCTTTTTCAATAGACTCCATTTCCTTTAGCAGGATGGGAAACATGTCCGGAAAGCGCGAGAAAAATTCTCGGCCTGTTTTCCTGAACAATTTTAGAAAAAATATAAAGAAACCACATAAAATCATTAAACGCAATGTTGAATTGACATTAGACGATGAAGAACTCATGCATGCAAACGTAACGCAGAAACCATTTGTCCAGGGCTACTTTTAAGAATAATCGTCCATATGGTTGCGTCCAAAACTTTTGTCGTACTGTTCTTTTCTCAAAATGTGTAATGAACGTTGTGTGTGTACGGCTCAAACGTGCATCGTCTTAAAAACCGTGTCCGTAGGATTTCAAAGAGCACAAAAGTGACACCAGGTGGAAAGGACAATCTAATGATAAACTTGATAATCAGAATTGAAACGACGATCATTTTCATATTAACGACACATTTGTTTCTGATCTTGACATTCCTTATGAGGACATAAAGTAAGCCAAAAAGTAAAATTAAATCATACTATTAGAACGTTAACTAACTGTTAGTATGAAAGGAGATCCTATCGAAACGTTCTAATAATATGATTTGGTATTACTTTATGGCTTATTTTATATTATTAAGCTATAGAGTACTTCTTTTGTACCTCGTTTTCTTTGTTCCAAAAACTCGTCCCATGAGAGCACTGTATAAAAGTGTGCACGAATTCCTTACCTGCAGCAGAAAGACCAAATAGTTGTATTACTATAAAAATCAAGTCAAAACTACTGAATGAGAAGTGAGCGGCTGAATTGATTAATTTGTGTGTCTGTTTGCGTGAGCGAGAGAATGATGAGAGGAGCAATGAACATCAACTACTGTTGTACCTTTCTTGACTTTCTGGCGCTAGTTGAAGGACTATTGAAACAGAAGAGACCATCCAAAAATCAACAATCGTGCTATTAACTTCTTCTTTCTCCACCTGTCTCTTCCCTACTTAATCTCCACCCATAAATCAAGGTTATTTATATGTACAGTTAACTATTGTTTTTTACAACTAACCAATAAAATTGTACATTTCAGGCAAAGTGACCAATCTTAAACATATTTCTAAATATGTGCTCAAATTTACAAAGCATCTAAATCAATAATTACAAATAATCCTTTATTAGGAGACGCCAACGTTCCTTGGGTATGTGTGGCAATGTCTCGCGCCTTGCCCCAAGTAAGCAATTTCCACAACTATTGTCAATTTTGTCTCTCCACATATGTTGGTCTGAACACGCAAGACATTACTCGAATTTGTAAGACATCAAAAAGTAATTTGGTTTGACCTACCTACTGGGGCGGCAGATATTTCTTCTTCCACGAGAATGTAACTTAGACTTTGACTGGCGCCCACATTGACCCTGGTTTTGTGGTTTACGGGTACTCGTGCAGTTTATATGCTGCCTTTGCACCGTGATGGATGGTGTTGTTTACGTAGTTGTAGTCTATATGACATGGGTGTTTACCAGTTAGTATGGCAGCTGATGTGGCCCACGGCACAACATTGCGGCTACTATCCAGTTGACTGTGTATGATTGCAACTCACACTGGAAATCTCGTGCAGAATGTAAATAATGCAGAGAATGCTTGCCATCAACCATCTAACGTTGGTTAACGTCGTAAAACAAGAGGATGCCTTAAATCCGACTTTCAAACAGAGTTGCATGAATTGAGTTATACCGGTCGCAAAATGGATGCAGAGTAGTCTGAATTGAGTTGTACCGGCGTTATTAACCCGTACCTCGCTAATCGGACTAATGTTTGCTTACTACAGCATCTTCCAGTCGGATCTACAGTAAGAGCTTAGAATACTACTCCTCTATCCACCGGAGCGTTTTCATTCTCGCTCATTCACGTAGACCGATACTTCCTGTGCAGACTGTCCGTTTTTACAACGACACCTTCCAAAGGTGTCGACGATTACTCAGACCTTCCCGCTAGGATGATGGAGAGTTCTACGACTCTTCGTATGTACCTTTCTGAGCGAGCTTGCATCCGGTGTATTGCTAAATACACAGAAATTATATAGAATAAACATACCCATCAAAAATATAATGTGGGAAAGATCGTTTTGTTAGAGGATTTTATAAATCCCGTTTTACTGTAGCTAATAAACAAGCGAACAATCCCCTAAAGATTTACGACTGAAGAAGAACATTAACGATATTACTACCATCTGCGCATGCGCAAACATTTCTCATTTATTCAGTAACTTTAAATGGCTATATAGGGTCATAAAATTTCCTGGTTGAGAAAACGAAGTAAAATTCTTCGCAACTGCCTTATTAAAATTCAACGATGGTTTGGCATCATCATCCTTCCCGACAGCAAATGATTTGGCCTTCCAACGTTTACATATCAAATTGTGTTCATCAAGAATTAACATTGGAACCACCAATCTCTACGGACAAGTCAGACAATTAACCAAATAAATGAATGAAAGAACGTATGAATGAAAGATATCAACAAAACCTTAACTACACTAAATCATTCTATGATGAAACATTTAACCGTAATGCTGTATACTTCAACAGTTACTTACTGCCCAACTGCCAGATTTCAATCCGTGTATGGCAATTCTAAAGCCATCTGGCACAAACATAAAAACTTCTTCCCCATGTTTTGTCTCCCTGAAAAGTGCTCGCATGATATTCAGGCAAATTACCTGTCAAAAAAATTCCTTCAATACATTAAGAAGCATTCATACTAGACTTTTTAGTTAACGTAGTATACGATCTAGGTCTTGCGGGCATACCCGTGCTTTGATCCTATGCGTATTTTAATATTCGACATATTAACCACAAGTTTACACAACACACGTCAAATGTACACTTGATCGCAAAAGGTTCCTTCCACACTAGCAATCTATTAACATTGTCATTTGCTATGGATATCACACATCTTATGAATCCTGGTATACAAAGACTCAGTCACTCACCTTTTGATTCTCCCCTGGACCCTTCACCATTTCCACGTTCTCACAAAACTTCAGCAAAGCTAAAATAAACAAACCAAGAGTCAGAATGCTTAAGTGTCTACAAAATACTTTGTAGACAATTGAGTAGCCTATGTAGCTTGCAAATGATTGCACAGGTCATGCCAGACACGAGCATCCAAAAAGGTGACTCCAACGAAATGACATTAGAAAGGCAAAAATTACCTGTCATAACCTTTTTCATAGTAGCAAATTTACTAATAGGTGGTTCCGTGATACATATTGCCTATGTTTGAAAAGAGAAAAAAAAGAATCTGCTGGTATCAATCGATACTGAGAGACAAATTACTGAATTGGTACTAATGAATAATAAGATACCTATCCCTCTCAACACCAAGCAAAATATTTAACCATCAGAGGCACATAGATCGATCATGACGTGAGTACTACACGGGATCCTTTGGCAAAGAATGATGCGAGGCTGATCTTTGCAGGAACCAAATGATACTGTTTTGATAAGACCCATCATCGAATCAAATGGAAAAGCATCGCTCTGAATTTCACTTTTGTAGGTGAATTAAGTAGTACTACACTGGGATAATAGTTTCTAGTTAAGTTTAAGGTCAATCACTGGTTTATCTTAAAGTAACCCATAGAGAGATAGTAACTTCCCTATCAGAATACTAATTGATGACTTACTAGCACGTTTCAAGGGCTTTTCAACCTATGCCTGTCACTACTTCCTAGGTTTAAAATCTTTGTCACAAAGTACATTTTAAATCTGACAACATGAAATTTACGTATGCATGCCTACATTATGGGAAGCGTAAACTGGAAGAATGACTTGGCTTCTTTACAACGACCTCAGCAAGTTTCGTGGCTGAATGGAGATGACATCCAGCATTGAATTGGGAAACCTATGTTCGATTCCCCGCACCGTTATGATCGTAAATTCTTTGTAGATTTACTGATCAACATCTAACATCGCTTTTTTCCTGGGAAGTAGTGGTGCCAGTACCGTGTCTCACGCAACAGGGCAAGTTCACTAGCTTTTTTTCCGTAATACGGGAGAGGAGTTTCATTAGCTACGGAAGTCTGTTCCATAGAAAGATAACCAAATTTATACCGTCACAAACTAGCCATTGAAGACTATAATAACAACAAATCGCAAAAAGATCAATTTTAACGTTCTAAACTTTTGTTGCCATGAATATGCTTTTCATAGGGCAAAGCAAACAAGGCGCAAAATTTCTTTGTGTCAATCAGCAGAGTTTACCCATTTATTTCGAAGAGAAATTTTTGACACCAACAGTGCAGATAACATGTTTCTTATCACATATTTTGGCAGGACATTAAATTTCAACTTATAATTGTAATGGTTATATTTCTTGTGTAAAGATTGGTTAGGAGACTTGGTAACTCTTTTTAATGTTGACGTCTTCGACAAAAGTAGTAGAATCAGAAAGCAGGTAATTCCTCCTTGTTGATACACTGTTACATTTGAAAGCAAAGCCAACCCTCCCTGCAAGTTGATATCATTTACAAGCTGAAAACGCGCGACGTTGTAAGCAATTACTACATAATATTGTAAACAATTTTCTTTGTAACACTAAGGCTATATCAGGAAAAATCTGGCAAGTTGGTGACACTTTTTTCGTCCTCATTACAGAATTACTGTTACTAGTCACGGTACGTTAGTGATACAAGTCATGTTGAACTTGTAAACGACTTAATAGTGGCCAAGTCAGGGGACTGCTAAAAATCAGAGTGCGCCAGTTTGACAAAAACCACGCTAAAGTAAAAAAGAAGAGAAAAAGAGATTCTGAAAAATCATCCTCGTGTGCTCACAAGTCTACGTGAGCTATATACACCAAACATCGGTCATTGTTTTGAGTTGTAAAAGATCTGAGGATGGCGTTAATACCCGTAATCTAACAACATCCATGGAGAGACTGTTATATCGTTCTTAATTCTAACCAATACAAACCATATAGTGTAAACACATGAATAAAACACAAACGGCTTACTTTTCAATACCTGTATATAATAGGGAAGTCCCGCACTTCGTCGTGTCATGCAGAGGACTGGAGAGGGGCGATCTGTTACGAGATCGGCTACAACACTGTCAATCCATTTCGACGTCAAAAAACTTGTTTTCGAGTCAGTACTCCTCCAAAGAGCATCACAAATTTTTGCGAAACCTGAATAAGCTAATTCAAATGCTCCAACGTGCCGTGAAGACGATAAAATATTAAGAAACAGCTCACCAATAGTCTCTACACATTCAAAGGTCAGAATCGGCTGCTTTTCACGTTCGCATATTTTTTCGTAGCTTAATGAGGTGTGGCACAGATCTCCAAGAAGCAGGCACACTTCTTTCATGGTCCTCCAGCAGCAAACGAGGAGCATCTGTGAAATTTGTGACTGCCGGTCAATTTCGGACATTGAATTATCATCAAAATTGCACTTTTGAATGATTTGATCTACTAATATATTATGGTCATCGAGTTCTTCCAACACGTATCCTTCGGGAGCAAGCGAAGAAACGGCAGGTGAGACAAGTTCATAAATCTGAAACGCATACTTAACAATCGTTTGTATTACTGTATTCCACGCTTCAAAATTAACCGAATTTTGGGGATCAAAACACGTTAACAAATGTCGAATACATTGCAATAAGCCGTGCATTGGCGCGGTCTGTGCTGCAGTCACAAGAGAACCTTCAGCAATCAACACTTCTTTGCGTAGTAAGGTTATCAACAGTTTTATCGCAAACAAAAAATCACGTTCACGATAATAAGGTTCCAGAACATTCAATTGTTCGGGGGACAGAACGTCATCTCCCGCACGCAAAATTGTCTGTTGATCTTGGATTAACCCACTACTTGCCAATACTACAAGCAGAAAGGAGCCAGTTACTGCGTCATCTGGCTGTGCACCAGATAACAAACGAAGGCAGTCCACTGATACTAAATTCAAGAGATTGCTCCATTTTACCCAATAAGGCGAGGGAACTCGTTCAAGGATTTTTGTGGCTATCACTTTGTTGGCATCATAGTCACAATATAAGCAAGCAATGAGGGCTGTTAAGTGTTCTTCAGAATAAATTAATGTTTCATCTATTACTATTTGTTTAAAGTCGGTTGACTGAGTTGACATAATAAAAAATTCTAAGATGGATTCCAAGAGAAGCAAAGCAGTGTTCATTCTGGCAAACGAGGCACCATATTGCAAAGAATAAAAGATATTGGAAATCACAGAGACAAGAAACTTTTTGTATCGTCCGATTACACTTATGGTATCTGGTGTGGGATAATTTTGATTCGCGCCTCCCATTTTTCGCGCATTCTCTTTAATCCTCCTCAAAACTTTTGTAAAATTCATCGTCAAGTGTTTGCGATAATGAGGACTTTGGTTGTTCATGTTGTGCTCAAGAAAAAGCCTTATTAATTCCAAGTCACTTTCGTCTACAGGCTCGGTTGTCTTGTGCGACTCACAGAGAAGAGAAAATGTGTCCATTCGAACCTACGGGAAAATAAGAAACAAACATGACTAAGTTTGGAACCAGTTTCAACAAAAAGAGTGATAAAAAGCCACACAGCAACGATTGCTCTACGTTAGAGGCTTACCTTGCTACAATCATCAAGTAGTCGATAAAGTAAAAAAATTACATCATGAATGTCGTTTCTCTTTCAGAATTCCATTTCTAGACTTCTATGTCGAGATTGATTCCAAGTCAGAGTTACATACATTAGAAGAATACATTATACATGCTAACTCTTGTAATCTCCACATTTGAGAACTGACCAGAGCTTTTAAGTATGTGTAAGCACAATGTCATCAAGTTTTCAAGGCGCTTTTTAAGTTTTGTGCCACGAAAGGACTGTTCAAAAACTGACCATATTGTCTTTCGAATTTTTTTAATGTGCTTAAAGATACTCGATCTAATCTAAACGAGGCATTTTACATAGAGGATGCATGTTGTCTCACATTTTAGACGAAGTGTGCAAGATGTGAAAGTCGTCTGAAATCTTAGCGTAATAAGTGGTTAACAGTTGATTTCTCAATCATAGAATGCACCGTTAAGGCACAATTCGGTGGTTCCTTCCGACATTACGCAAGGATGAAGGGGCAAACGACTGTTAACTAAACGACCACCAAGTTATTTATTCGAGAGAGAAGTATATACATCCAATGTATATGGCCAATATCAGAATGACCCATACCAATGAATGAGATAATCCAATAGCAGCCAATTAAAAAGTACAATATACCTAACTTAATAAAAGAACAATGACAGGGTCGGACAAGATAATTCCTACCTGCTGTCCATGATGTTCTAAACAGACCTCGATAATCTCAGTGGAAACCAGATCATGCCAAGAGGTGCTGCAATGAGTAACATGACGTCTTTCCTTTATTATCCTTATCAAGATTGGTATACTATAAAGATATCTGTCACAGCAATACTTGTGAAACCATTGAGAAATATCCAATTCCCTGTTGGCGCCTAGCAATTGCGGCAACAGTTGATCCGATATAAGGAACTTTTGGTTCTCGCAGTCACCAGACATAAGTTTAAAAAGAGGTTCTATCCAATGTATTAACCACTGCTCTTCCGTCGAAGTATCAGACGAAGCTTTATAGCTCCTAAGAGCTGCTTTAATATATAATTGGGATGCATATGTGCTTACGTCGACGTTACCCAGATGACCAAGAATGGTCTCCGGAAATGTTTCAAAGGCAGAAGCATTTTGCATATCCAAAAGATCGATAAGGCAAATTAGTACGGAGAAATTTTCCCTGTGGTTCAAACCATGCCCAACGAAATTGTAAAAAAGAGTTCTGAAAACCGTATCAGAATTGGGAAAAAGTTTAATTAATTTAAAAATGTTATCTAAAGCGGCTTTGATCTGATGTCTTACGGCATCGATTGGGTGCCCAAGATAAGTCACAAGAACATCCAAAACGGGTGTCAAAATGGGTCCACCTAGTTCAAAAAGTTTAAGTTTGCACAATGCGGTGTCCTTACAGAAATATAAGGCTTCGCTAGTCCAGAGAGATAAAGTCCGAAATGCCGTCACAAGAGCTGACTTTTCCGTGACAAGTTTGCAAATGTCAGTGATACCAGTAATGATGTCAGTATTAAACAAACTGACGTCATTAGATTGTAAGCCCTCAATATGTGAATGAAGGATGTCTTTGTTACACTTTACAAGTAACGCATGGAGGATACAAAGCTTTGTCAATATGCTCAAGGACTCTGTATCAAAGTAACGAAATACCATATCGATTATGCAAGAACATTGGGTGTCATCAGAATGTATCCGAAAAGGTCGTCCTTTCAGAAAATATAAATATAAATTACGGCATTGATTGAAGGGAAGTGTGTCCTGTAAAATCAATGGGATCAACATACTTGCTGCAATACGACAATCTAAAAGAAATTCTTCATCCCAGGTCACATCAAGGGAACAAGATAAAAGTGAGCATAATGGAGGCACTATGACTGAATCCGTGTCTTTCACTGAATCTACACTAGGGATGTTTCTTTTCCCGCTACTTAAAACAGCCACAGATGCTTTAAAGCAAAATAGACAATCCATCATGATAATGCTTTGCTCCTCCAGACCACTCACATTTCTGCAAAGAAAAATTGTACATGTAAACTTTGGCATAACTGTAAGGTCTAAACAAATGAGAATAAAATATACATGAGGTTACGGCTGTAACATGTTCTCTTGGGTTTGTAATACGCCTACACCCTTACTACACAATTACAACACTTTACAAGCTCCTTGTAACTACACTTACAAGTATTGCTACGACTGCAACTACAAGTTGCAGAGATACGTGTCACAGAGACGTACAGTAACAAATTACGTGATAATAAATATTTTAAATCAACAAATATTTTACAAGTGGAAAGCAAGCACTGTAACTAGAACCAATATCGGCTATATACCAGAAAATATCCGTAGCGTACATACCTTGCCAATGATATCAGCTTACAAGCACACATTGTTAACACCTGCAGAACTGAGAATAAGGGAAAAGATTGGACTGTCTTCCTGGTAAATGCAAAGCAGTGCATGATTAAACTTTCAGTTTTTAGTATACAAAGTGACGGGCTCCTCTGAGAGACATTGAGCTCTGCTTTATCGAAATCTGACAACTACAGCTACTAGCAATTGTTAGACAGGATATCTAAAACAAATACTCAAAAAACGCAATGCACAATGTTCCCCTGTGTATGTCTTACCAAACACAGCACTAAATAAAGTATAGTGCACTTGTAAAAATATATTTGTTATGTATTGTTTTGCTGATATTTACACACAAGTCCTTATTTCATGAATGAAATGAACTAAATTACCGTAATATTTTTCTATCACTTACTAGTTCATCCAGTGAAAACAACCAAATTTTCTTCCATCATTAACAACAAAAGATAAAACAGAGAAACCAGTTTGGATAAATCCATATTCGAGAGAATAGTGAAATATTTTGACTCAGGTTCATCTCGAAAGATAAATATATCCTAACCACAACTACTAGCCAGAAAAATGTAGAAATTAATGTTGCTTACAATAGAATATTCTTACCTTTTGAGAAACACCGCAGAATAATACTATGGCCTAAAAATTAAAGGGTTCAGTAAGTAGCTTAAAGTACAAAAAACGTCTAGATTTTAAAGTAAGACAGGATGGGTTCCGCGATAGAAGATAATATTTTAATTCAATATTGATATTTAAAACCATGACTGGAATACTACTACATGGTATAGTCAATAGTACCAGAAGTTACACTTGGTTGCAAAAGCCTTGACACATTCTTGCACAATGTGCAATGAAAGAATTAAAAGTTTGATATCCTGTTGATATCCAAGACCATGACGGTGTACAAAGCCAGTGGTCATTCATATTGACATAAAACAAAGTAACCGCTACTACCACGATACAAAATATTACTTGATGATACAAAGTGAAATATACCAGTTTCAAAATCACTAATGGTAGCTGTAATGAGCTCGATTCCCCAGCGAATGTCAGCGGTAATATCAATGCCCTGTTAAATTGTAAACAAAAAAAATACAACTTGTAATCACGTTTTTTAAAGTGACAAGGTAAAAATAACCAAGAGCAATAGATTAAAGAGCAAGAGCAAGCACTGTATGCAACCCCTCAAATTAAATCTTAGGATTCCAAAGATAAAAATTTTATAGTCCTCTTCCTAGTCCTGCTACCAACAAAATATAATAATTTTGTTTCGTTTCCCTTTCAGATCAGCATTCATTGCATGCATCCTACCCAATTTACTTAGTGCAGCTATTGTGGTGATGCCAACTCTTAACAGATATATATATATATATATATAGGCAAAACATGTCTTATACTGGCACTAAACACTCTTAAAAATGAAGCATGACATGTTGCTGGTATATGGTAAGGTGCAATAGGCTGTGTGGACAGCTTCTTATGCTTCCCAAAATTAAACATTGGAAACAAGCAACCAACAAGTTCATGCTTACTATAGCAATTCCCACAAGTGGAATAAGGCATAAAAACTTTTATGAAAAGAAAACTGTAGGACTATCGACATCCAAATGAATCAAAATAAACTGACCTTCTTGCTGGTTGAAACCATCTCTGACAACTGTGACATTGTGTTGATGAAATAGTTTACGAAAATCTCTCTTGTCTGAACTTGTAAACTGTTGGAAAACTGCTGCAGCATACTGTGTTGATGAAAATAATGTAATAAAAATATACAATACTAAGCTTAACTAGATAAACATTAGTTAACAGGAACATGAAAAGACAAAATAGAAATAATAATCTTTGATAGCATTGTCTAATTGTCAAATATCTAAAGACGTGGGAATCATGTACTCAAGTCACATATCCACAAATCACAATGATTCAATGATGTACCTTACCCACAGAAACACAGAATGTGCCATTTTCTTCCAATCACAAATTTCTGATCTATTTTGTCCAATAATGGAAGCACAACCTATGCTACACTCAACATATCAGTATATTAAGCCTCAATATTATTGTTCTATGCCTATGTCTTTTGTGCTGCAATAAAAAATCATTGACTATAAACACAGTGTAAAACAAAACATTGCCATTTTTTGCACATATTTGTGCTTAAGTACCTTAAGTTCCATTTATTGCATAATGATCAGTTTGGATTTTGGAGGTTCAATAGGGTCTTTCCAACAAACAACTTAGTGGTATTGTTTATACCCTGTTGTTTAAATTCCTACAACCCTGTAAAAATTATGATTGTCTACACATCAGTGATGATGATCATCATGATGATGATTTAATACTACAAATGTGAATAACTACATTCCTATTTGTCCATATCAATGCATCCAAGTGGCATTAGTTACACTTGACCACACCCATACAGATGTATAAATCTAAATTAACTACCTACCTCAAGTGTTGTTAGCCAAGTACTATTATACTTTGATTATGATCAAGCTGATCATGAAAATGCAATGGGGGCACTCAAGGAACAACAAGAGAGGGACCATAGCCAACTTAAACAGCAAGGGGAACCTGTGGATTGTTTTGCACAAGAGGTTTTGACTGAACCTAACTGAGATACTTAATTTCCATTTATTGTAAGCAAGAGTAGCAAGTGTACACCAATTAAGGAACATCTAATTGCATAATTGCATAAACATACTTGCCCACTCATGGTCAAGAATTAAATTGCTAAAATCAACCAAAACTCACAAAAATTGCAAATAACATATTGACAAATAACAATAAGGACATATCTTCTAAAGAGCCTGTCATTTTGAAAAAGTGTGCTTCTTGTGATGTAGGATCACCATAAAAGGCACGATACTTTGCCTAAAGCTTACTCACAGCTTTGCTTAACTAATAAGCAGAAATTAAGGTATGAGTATGACCACCAGCGCATCGAAGCCAAGTCTCGTGGCTGCTAATCTGATGCCTTTCATACTAAGATAAACAGGTCGATATGAAAGATCAAAAGACTATTGGTCAATCAACCCTGATTGTCTACACCTGTTATTGGTGTATAACTGTACAAGCAGCATGTATGCATGCTAGTATTTTGCAGCGAAGGCATGTTTAACGGGAATTAAGTGACTTGATTTTTTTCTATACATTAATCGTTTCCACTTGATCGGAACTATGGCTAGGATGACCCCTAAACTGATTGAACTAGTTTGCCATGGAAGTCGAGGTATAAATGGATAAGAGTCAAGACTTGTTTTATGAAAATGTTAAACCCCTTTTGCTAGAGAAACGGGTATCCATTTATCACTGTTTGCATGATGCTAACAAAAGACCACCCTGTCAACTTCTAGATAGATACTTATGTCCATATGACCTAAAATATATGAACATCTCACTGACAGATGTATGTATGAACCATTTGTCCAGGGAGTATAACTTGTTTTGGTTATTTTAGGACAAAAAGGTACTAAATGTACTCATTATCAAAATATGTCTTCTTTTGCTGACTCTTTATTGCATTACAAAGGAAAACTGTATTAAAGACACTGCAGCTGTTATTATTCACATGAATCATAATGACCATAAAGCCACAATAAGATGGAATACCTTGCAACAGTTTTCCTCACAGGATGTCTTGGGTTGCAGTGAATAAATAGAAGGCACAAAAGATTGATGAGTTTATCCGTATTTTCAGAGGAAACAACATTTCCACTTAGGTTTATTGCATTACTCAACTAAAGCAAAAAGCAAAGAAAAGTAATGATTTGATTAGAAAATGCTAAATTCTTGTATATCATAAAAATCCTGGAAAGGAGTCTAAAACACAACCATGTGGGAAATAAGATTTTACATATGATGGGTAAATCAGCAGAATTCCCCATCAATTGCAACATTCTGAAAATTAATGAGTCTAATTGATAACTGCTTGGTATGATTCATCCTTGATATAATTTTTGTGGTCATAATTACACTTAGTCCACTAAAGAGAAAATAGAACATTTCAAACAGCAGGAAAAGAGTTCCAACCATCTAACTAACTAACTAAATAACTAACTAACTAACTAACTAACTAGCTAACTAACTAAATAACTAACTAACTAACTAACTAACTAACTAACTAACTAACTAAATTAACAACCATGTTTCTGCTCAGATCAAAACCTCAAACCTGTAAAATGAAATTGAATCTTATGTGCAAAACCATCACAGCTAATTCTCCTTGCTACAACAGATCAGCTGTACTTTGCCTTAAGAACTGTCAAAGCTGCTTCACACAATGGGGCAATCCTAATGCTTAGTTCCTCTTCCACCACCTACACAAGCAACAAATGCTCAGCCACGTTTCATTACAGCCAGTTCTGTATTCTTAATAATACGCAACTCATTGTAAGTAACCTGCATCGTAGATGATGCTACAACTACCTGTGATGCGAAGTTGGAAAAACAAAGAAGCAGACCTAGAGTACTAGTGACAGTTGTAATAACACAACCAATCAGACAAGTACATACTACAGAGTCAAAAACATCAAATAATAAAAACAACATTAACTACATTGCATACCTCCAACAACTTCTTTTTTCACAAGAGTGTTCTGAGTAAAAGATTTTTGCTACACAATTTTCTTTTTATACTGATACTGAAACCTTATTATGGCAGGAAATAAACTGGACAATTGGAGGACAAACCAAACTGGCTGTCTGTACATTATTTACCAAAATACAAAGGCACAAAAAAATAAAAATTCCTTATTATGCATTACCTATGGGTTGCTTTACTTAAATTTATTGATAACTTAACTTAAAGAATTTTTGAAGGCTAGTACTCAACATTAAGTAAATCATCAGTGTAATGAAATGGTACATTAAGTCTAAAAATCTGACCTTTTTAAGTGCCAATAATTGGGTATGTCCATCAGATGATTCTTCAAACAAAACTAACAAGCCACCAACAACACTAGTTGCTAAGGGATGTAAAAAAACATGATTTCATGAACATAACCAAAAATAACTTATCAAAACTGCTTTGCTATCAACTAACAATTGTGAATTGGCTCCAAAGATGATGGCCTGCCAATGGTGGAGCCACCTCCCCCAGACTTCACAAGCACAAGCCAAGACTGAAGGAGGAGCAAATCATTGTCAATCTATTCCAAACCCCCTCCTGGACAACATCCCCCCAGACATCCACCCATCAGAGAAAAAGCTCACAAGGAAAGCCAGGAATATCCTGGCCAAATTCCACTCCAGCTTCAGCTCCTTCACCAAATCATACCTCCACCACCTGGATCAAACAGTGGACAACAGATGTCCCAAATGCAACAAGACTCCACATGATCTCATCTCTTCAACTGCCCTCAAGACCCCACCAACCTCACCATACAGGACCTCTGGGAGAAACCTGTGGACGTCACTGGCTTCCTGGGCATCAACCGACAATAACAACAACAACAGCGATTGTCAATTCATATCAGTTTACACAAATTTGCATAAATTCAAACAAATATAATATGCAAACTTTACACTTACAATCATAAGATCTCACTCAGCACTTGTACATGGTATAACCTAGATAACAATTGTCTGGTAAAAGGTAACCACATATAAGCTTGTTTCAGGACTGGTTGGATAATGCTTACAAATCTTAGGAAAAATTGCAATTGCAAAGTTAATAATATTAGCCTCCAATTAGTTTTTCGTTTATTTGTGATTACTTGCAGTTATAGGTACTAAGTAAAGTCATGACAAACTTACACAGACTTACTGTTTATGCAAAAGGTTTACTTACAGCATTTCTTGAAATTTGCTTTGGCCTTTTTTATGCAAATTTCAGTAAACTTTTCCCAGTGCAATATATTACCTAAATTTACATGAATTCTTATTGCAAGAATTTGGAAAGTTATCCATGACTTGTACCGTAGAAGCATCACAAACAATTGTCAAGAGAAAACTCACAAAAAGTTCATAATCAATTTTTGATGCTTTAAACAAGATATGGAGTTTGTCTAATCGCACAATAAACACTAACTGTTTTTAACATTTCTTCCAAGATGGGAGAAAGATAGAATGTATTAGCAATTTGTAACCAACAATGTCTTTTTAATATGCCTATATAAAACACCATAATATATACGTGTCACATAAGAAATAATTGCACTGGTTAATGCTGCAACTTCGACATATTTTACTTAGTCCTACTATAGAAGTACAGTATACCAGAACAGAGATTATTTATTTTTGCCTAATCTTTATCTTTAGCAGTCATTACATCCCCAACTGTCCTGTTTGTGATTGGCTAGATTTCCAATATTAATGTCTGTATGTAACCTTATTGTACAAACTAATGAGACATCCATGTAATAGATATACCCGACTCCAAAACACAAGTTCACAAAACCATAAACGATCTTAAATTTATGATGTTCTTTAGTTGCTGGAAGGTATCTTGTCTGCTATTTTCACTTATGCTAGCCGGTAAAGAACTATAACATTGCATTATTTTAAGAATTTTAAAATGTAAAGGACTATCACAATACAGAATAGGTTAGGCAATATCTGTAGGTCACCTTTCTCTACCCAAACATGAATAAGAGTGACCTAGTGCTAGCTTCTGACAGATTAAAAAACCAGTTTAACAGTACTTGCCATTTTACAAGCAGTTACAAACTAAATTACAAGCAATCAGACCAAGCTCTTCACAATGATTATAAAGGTAAATAATAAGCTATATAGGGCTACCAAAGACTGGATTAGCTAAACTAACTACCTGAGGAGTTAAAGAGCACAAAAACTCTAGTAACTTTATCACCCTTTTGAAGAAGACGATCCATTTATGGATCATAATCTACTTCAAATGGGCCGTAAAGTTACAAAATTTATTTTAGGTTAGAGCTATATACTAACCCTGTGACACCACAATTTCGTGAGCTATAGAGTTAACCTGTCCAATTTAGATGATCATACCAGTCTAGTAAGGGCCAAGCCTCATTGACCAGATAACATAGCTCAATGTTCTGTTGCTTCCTGCATATACACATAGCAAAAGGTAATGATGCATGGAACGAACATTGTCATCATACCTACCCTACCTTCTTTCCCTGGGATTCATCTTTTAAACAATACTCAAGATTGTAAAATTAAAAACAAATCAGCTGCTTCATGACAGTTAAGAGAAATGGAGTAGAGGAGATATTCCCAATCATATCAGAACAACATTCACAATCTTCCTTAAGTGTACTGTACTCTTTGGTTTGTCAACTGGCTTGAGATGTTCCTAGAAATTGCTCATGATCACTCCCAATGGCAACACATTGTTCAGTATTTTGCGAGCCCAACCTGGTCCTGTCAAGGATGGTGTATCAAGTCAAGTCAAACTAAGTCATATTCAACTTTACGTAAATCATCCCTTACAGCAATAATTTAATGCTAAACTAAAAGCACTCCAAGAGCACCAACTGTTAGGGTAGTATATGCCAGTTACACCTAATACAATATACCTTGACGGTTCTTTGTTCAATGTTCTGTCTTAGACATTCCAAAGTCTGAATTAATGCCATTCAATTGTCAGGTTGAGGGACTATATGGTGCATGAATCCAAGTATTGAATTCAGTGTTGGTGTGCTTCCTGTTTTGATAGAAGCTTTACCTGAGGTGTTTAATCAAGGCAGTCATATATCTATCATGATCTGTGTGTATACAGAGTCATTTTGCTGCTGTAGTCAGTTGTATTGGACAATATAATTTCCTATTCAAAAATATACTTTCTATAAAAATATTGTTGCATATTTCAAATGCTGTTTTGTAATAAGGGCAGTTCAAAAATCAACAATATTGGATCTGGTACAAATTTTATTTCTTGGTCGGTAATGCACAAATAGCAATTCAGTAAATTCCTATACAAACCTCTGTCAAGACAGTTTTATCATTCGAACAACAAGGGATTTCCCACACAACAATTTCCTTGCTAGTCACTTTCATAACGATATCATTACTAAATACGGTAACTGGGTTATCCCTCACTAGCAATATGAAGGCTTCATTACCGAAAAAGTGATCCAGAATCCAGGATTTGATCCAGATCTGCTCTAACATTTAATCATTTTATCCTTATCCCAAGTAGGACGCTTCCAGGAAATTTCGTCAAAAACTATCTATAAGTTTTTGAGTTATCTTGCTAACGAACAGACAGACAGGCAGACAAATAAGAACAGACTGACAAATCCCACAGGCAACATAACCTCCTGGAGAAGGTAATTACTCGACCTCTAGTCAAGACCTGTTAACGAAAATGGACAATGAAAAGCGAAAGAGATGTCGTCGAGAATCACCATACTTCTCCGTAAAAACAATGTTGTTTGAAAACGAAGCTTTCACGGACCTTCTCGGCGCTGTAAAGTAAAGTCAAGTGGTCAAAATACCAAGTGACAAAAATGTCAGCCCTACCATCCTTTTCGAGGCTTTCTCTGTCTATGTTCCCAATAACACTCCGGATCAATTCCTTTTCTCGCTTACCAAATGCGCTTTCCTTTGCAAGGTTTTTATTTCGTCCCATTTTGCTAAGTGACACCTCCCAAGCTATCTTATAACTACTTGATGATGTTTATTTATGTGTACGGACTAAGCCTTAAAACTGTTTATTGTCTCCACATGTTCGATGTCTTACTGTACATATATTGATGGTTATACAGTTCAATTTTATCGTTGAAGGTAGACATCCATTGAGGTTATTGTCGTAGCTGTGATTTGTTTGAATTTGACTGTTATTTCCAAGTTTTGTCACTTCATTTCTTGGAAAGCCTTTCACTAATAGTCATAAACGGTTTAAGTATCCTATTTCCGCAGAAATCAGCCACTTCACGACAACTGCATTTCAAATTCTTAAATCTTCAATAAACCGAGTTGTTTTTCAGCCTTAAATCTCTTCCTTCAGTTGAGATTGCAACGGGTACGACAGATATTTATTGGTAAAGGAATGCTGAAACACAAAATAAGACACCCCAAACCGTGTGATTATCGGTAAGTTAGTTTATTTATGAAGTCAACAGATGATTTTTTTTGCTTGAAATATGCTTTGCCCGTTGCTTGCATACAATCTTCGTCCTGAAATAATCCAAATCACAAATTCACAAATCATTAACGGTGTCGCATTTGTCAAAGAAAACATCAAAGGAACAGGGGAAAATAGAATATCCGGTTACCATTAACATTTTAGTGTAGGCTCTATTAGGATAGGACACTTAAGTGGGAATCATAATTTTAATAAATTTCTAGCCCGTATACAAAAAGAATCGTCAACAGATTATTGAAATAACATGAAATTGAGGATGATTTTCGACGTCTACCTTGTTTTCCGACTCTATTTGAATAATTGTAACCATGCAGAAAGCTTGATTAAATCCTTCAGGAAATCATCATCATCATTATCCATTACACCCAGTGGTGTGTAGGGCAGCAACAAATCCCCTCCACCTCTGCCTGTCCCGAGCCAAC
>JANTCA010042147.1:0-19400 GCA_024741275.1 Chironex yamaguchii
TTCACCAAACCTTTGTGCCGTGATGGCACGAAGGTTTGAGTGTTGGCTTTTGAGTCTGAGGGTTGCAAGTTCGAGCCCGGCCGGCTCCCACTTAGTGCCGGCCGGCTTAAGCCTTTATCAGTGTCAAATATATGTAGTATCCCAACACACACAAGTGCCTTAATATATTTGTCAAGAATGGAGCATTACAATAATTACTTCACTAGGAGGGAGCCGACCGGGCTCAAACTTGCAATCCTCGGACTAAAAAGCGAACTGTCAGGCTGATGTGCTATGCCAACTCAAAGGCCTGGTGAAGGACATTTCAATCGCTTAGTATCAATTTGTTGGTTATTTAGGTCATCTAGTTGTGAACCAATTAATAATGGAATGCATAGGTATGCCTCTGAGATGTCGTTGGGTAAGGTGAAATAATTTAGTAGAATTATTGCGCAACTGGAATTATTTAACAAACTCGGTTTTGCAGTAAATCGTGCTGTAGTGATGTTTCGACACCAATTTTTGGCTCCTCTGTTTACAAAAGTAACCTTTGGAATAACCTTTAATAAGTAACCTTTCATTGCTAGATATTTCTTTGCAAGAATGTGTCTTATGCAAAGATATCCCAATCGTGGTATATTAATTTCCTTTTAGGTTACTTCAGTATGAAAGCACTGATTCTGATTACGATTTAGGCCAAAAGCAGGTCAAATATCTCTCGACCCTTCATATGTCGAAAAGCTTAGTACCATGTCCCTTGATAGTTAATTAACACCAACATCGCCCTTTGTTTTCTAGCATGAACATTCGTAATATAAGTCAAATAAGTTGTGAAAAAGTAATCAAGATGTACTTACAAGATTAACATGCTGTTAGCGTGAGGAGGAGGAATAAACGGAAATGAATATAATGCTCTAATGCAGGTAATAGAAGTGACATAATTTCTGCAATTATTATAAGTAAATCCACAAATACTGATCCATTCTGCCACAAAGATAAATATTAGCAGAACGTGCTTGTGCATTTCGTTGCTTTCTGCGAAAGTATTGCTGCTGGTTACGAGTTACAAATCAGGAAAGGAATTCTTCGTTGCTCACTGTCTGTACGTGCATGGCGTTATGAATGAAATTAAGGTGACGTCAGACTTAAAACCATGTTCGATTTCAATTGTATCCAGGGGCAACAAACGAACCTCGTATTGCGGAAGTCTGCAGCCTCTCTTAAATAATGCCTACATCAAAGGAAAATGACATCATTTGAAATGATCCAAACAAGATGGTAGAACTTTATTTGATTCTAACATTCCTGTTTTGGGATAAGCAATACGGACATCTAATTGAATTGGATAAAATATAGCAAACTTTGAATTTACTCGCATTTACACGGACAAAAAGAATTGCATGTTGATTATGCACGAAAATTGCTTTTGTAAAAGTACCAGTGAATGTTACAAGTTATTTTGTTACTAATACGTTCATGTATGAATATATAGCACTTTCATCATAGTCAATATCAAGGCTAAGAACTATTATCTTTTGCACACGATACCTGTATCGTTCTCTCCATATACCTATATAGGAGAATTGCTAACTTGCTAAAATATTGAAATATTCTCAAGACGTTACAATTCTAAATTAGCAAAGGTTTGATAGAAAAGTGGCTTACAGCCGCTCCAACTTTCAATGCTAAACTCTAAAAATATGGGCATACTTCATACGGTTTTCATACTACATGGAAAAACATTAATTCGAAGCTCTTTTAAAGAATTTGATCTCACTTACCTTTCGTGGCTCCTATCTCCTTCCTTGCAAATTTGGTGTTGAAACTTAATGCAGATCTGTACGACTTGAATTAATTCTACAGTTTTGCATAGGCCACCTAGAAATACCTATCCTGTATTATCTCGTCCTGTGTACGCAAAATCGTCTCGCTGCTGTTGATGAACACATTAAACTTTGAATGAGGATGATAGGTAATTCAAAATGGCAGAGGCCTTTATGCACGGATTACTACGTCTTGTCAACACAAATTGTGACCTCTTCATGAGAAGTCTCTGTTTAAAGTTTAAAGAATCAGACCAGACTAAGAAATCCTTGAAGAAGAAATCTACCCCGTAACTTAATTCTATATATAAGAAATTATTGCAATCTTAGCATTATCCCTTTACTCTTAAAGATATTCAGATATGTCATAATTTGATAAGATTTACTGTAAAATTCCAGTGTAACTGAAATAAGGTCGACGTATGCATCTATATTGTCATAATTTGTCATATCTTTTTCAAATCGAAGCCGTTAAACTACAATATTGTAATTGATAAAGCAAGAAAATCATAGACAAGGAAATCAGAAACGCAACAAGAAAAATTAAAGAAACCATTCGCTCTTTATAACCCAGCAATCGCATAAAAAGTAATCTCAAACCTGTCCATAGATATGGCTGCCAGCATTAGAAATAAACACAAATTGACGCAAAGTGATAGGGTACCTCCTTTGGAGAAACGTGGGTTGGAATGGAGGCAGCCAATGGGAGGTGTTATGATGGCAAATGAACGATATTTAAACAAGCAGCGTAAGTCAGTGCTAGTTCCTTTTAACCTAGATAGAATATGCTTTAATAGCAAACGAAGACAGCTCTTCAGTGTTGTTCAGACGCTGTTCAAACGCTGTTCAGTGGAAGTTTATTGCCAGGAGCATGGCTGATGACCAGCTAGGGAAAATGATTGTTATGGTATTGATAACGTGTTCTTTAGCATTCGATTCATCGCTGAATTATTCCTGCCTATAAAAAAAATGCAATTTCTTAAATTAAGTTTGAAATTTTGCAATTTCTCAGGAAAGTATAAAAGCAGGAAGCATTACCTGTAAGGCATGATTGTCCTTAATTTTTTTTATCAGCAGCAAAAAGCTGTTGTCAAGTAAAAACGTTACAAACTTTGTTGCTAATAAACCTCTAAAGACATATAACCCATACTACAGAGCATGCAAACTTTCCCTGTATCTGTTCCTTGGCCCTATGTGACCACAATACACATGACATGAGGTGTAATCTTGTCTTGTTAATGCCTGTGAACAGAACTTGGACTTGTAGTTGCTTAGTGGTTTACATGGTCCGCCAAGATCTTTAAATGTGGTAAGTGGGATCCATGAGGCAGCACAAAATAAACAGTGTAATGCAGGATAGCGCAGTTGGCCAGCATTATCTGCGCCACCGTGAGGACTTCTTACATGTCAAAATATTTCCGTGACCATTGTCCACCAAGTTCGATTCTCGTGCAAAACAGACAAGCCCTTTTATTCACCTTTTTTACTGCATCATTGTTTAAACAGGGTCTGTCCGTGGAAGAATTAATGTCAAATGAATAACGGAGAACAAATCTCAACGAGTGTACAACTGAAACTAAGTCGAAGTTATCCTGCTTGTCCTAGACGAATTGCAACGCATGTTAATGTAATGAAAATGCATCCTGCTGTAGAAAACGTGGTTTCGGAAAATGTGGTTTAGTTTGCCTCACGGAAAGACAAAAATCAATTATTGCATTTGGCCTTTGCTATGGCGGTAAAATCCGCCAGGTCATAAGAGTCTTCTTCTGCCACTGCTGTATTTTACTCTCGACATTAGTTGCACATCACTCTTTTACTTTGGACTGTTTTAGCAAACTAAAAAAACTTTCCTGGCTTTTACTTACAGTAGAACTGTCACAAACAATTGACAGTTTTATATATATCCCGAAAGCTTGAAAATTATGTACTAGTAATCGTGGTCTTGCGTAAAAAACTGAGGTAAAGCTATTATTGTAACCACGGCAGGTTCCAACATGGCTCACTACTGCAAATCTGACCCCTTTCCTTCTGAGTTAAACAACACAAAACATACGCCGTTTGTAAGTGTAAAAGGCAATAGAAAGACAACCAATAACGTGAGTGGACAGTTGAGGTTGCATGATAGTCTTTCCATGTTTCCCATCGAGTTGTTTAGTTCGATAAGAAAGACGTCAGATTTGCAGTCGTGATACCAAGGTTCGCAGCACGAATGGAGACAAGCATAATTTTGCTTCTCTCGATTACAAGTTCGACTCAAAGGAAGTATGTGCAATGAAAAAACATCTATGCAGCTTAATCATGGACCCCTTTTGATATTTCATGCAAAACCAAATCTTGCTGGTTTTCTAACTAAGTTGAAGTCATTGCTTGATGATGATCTCTTACTGGTTTGTTAAGCCTTCAGCCCTCCGTCCTTGCAACGGCCCTATTCTATTGACTACTATAAAATGGCCTTTCCCAACTAGTAAACAACACTGCGACTATGTCGTTAACAGTTAATAGCATTGTTTGCCAAACTAGTAACTTTGACGTTTGCCTTCTCCTCCAAAACATGTCATTCACTGGCTGAGACCATTTGAAATCACACTACTCTCATTGCTAATATTTTGATAATGGAGTTATTCCTTATGTTACATTGTGATCTACATTACATTCCTAAGAATCAAAAAGTCAGAGATCTAAGTCCACGTTCATAATACCATCCATCAATAAGCGTACTTTTCAGTTGGATATAATGTAATAATGTTCTGCCATCTTTAGGGCGCATATACAGCGTTCTTCAAACTGGCTCAGCAGATGTTTAGCCACCCGTTTTGTGTTTAGTACGTTGTAGTGGTAATTAGGGACCAGACCCCTTCTGTAAAAATTTAATTTCTTGAGTATTTACTTAAATATCTGCAGAACACGAGTCAATGCCAATGCATCAATTATTTTTACAAGAATGTTGGGCGAAAAAGTCCTGTTACGACTTCCCTTTTGTTGTCTTAATTGGACATTTCACAATTGTATAACTGGTTAAACTTTACCATCTGGATGTCTTCTTGCAAGTCCTTTCCAAATCACAATAGCTCATGCGTATCTCGCAGCAATTAAACAGACACTACACTCGCAGGCATCAACTTCATTATTGCACAATGTTCTTGATGAAAGACTTTGACAGGACCCTTGTTCTCGTCAAAATAAACATCAAAATGCATTGTTTCCCAGACAATTGAACCCATCTTTTGCACTGATTGACCGATGTAGTCCGAGGGTCTACATTGAGTAATCGATTATGTTTTACAGAAAAGAGTTCAGGAAAATAAGTTCTTCAAAATAAGGTATGTATGAAGTAGTAATAGACAGAAAAATACTTTACTTGTAGATCGGGACTACAAGTTTACGTTTTATCAACAATTTTTAAAATGGATTTGGTTACCTGACCCTATTTTTGCCTCAGTCACTAGTAAGTCCGTTTCCTCTCATGCTAGAGAAAGGATCGGAACCCTTATTACCTCTAAGTGCGATAGACACTATGTGCTTTTTCAAGAACTTTTCTTGGATTTTCTATTGATATCCTCTTCGTTCTCTCATAATGTAGTGACAGTACATCTTACTTTGTCGATGGCTATGACCATTTAGTTACTTCAACCCACTTTGTAATTTTTATTTCTTTTCATGCCACATTAAACTATCGACCCCATGTTCAGCTAATCTTTGATGCGATGTCATCAAAAGTTAAAAACTTTCGAATAGTGTCAAACTTTACATGGGATACGGTGAATGAAGTTTCCAAGCAAACTGGACTGTTATTTGTTATTGGTTCAAGACTGAATCGATAAGAGTTATCATCTCGTACCGTAACGCTTCCATTCGTTTGCAGCTAGTGCGTTCTCCACAATTTAGTAATAACGAGATATGCAATGCTTATGGATATAGTTGCAAGTTAAGAAACTACTTATCAAAAATGATATGAAGGCTAATAGGATATATGAAGCGGGACTCACACAACAACACGTACAGTCAGAACACTTATCATTTATTCCAATGCGCAGGACACAGTACTCGCAGAAATTTCAGAATAACACAAGACAAAGTAATGATTTTGACCTAAGCTACAAACTCTTGCTTTTTCTAGACATTAGTAGGTCTGACTCTTACATTCTAGATTACAAATATTTAAACAAAATGTTAAAAAATAAAATCAACTTTCGTTTCGCACGATTAAGACTTCGAAAGTAGAGGATTGTGACTCACTAGTCATGTACTTGGACCACCATCTACTGATCCCATCTCAAAATGTGTCCTCTGTTTTACAACACATTTATACATTACATATAGTGTGTTCCATTTATCGCAGTGCTGTGGAGAAAAACACAATATTCGCATTTCCTGATGAATAGGTTTAAAAATCAAATGCGTAACTGCTTATGAAACTCACCTTCACAAATGTTATAATCACAACGTTCTGGTGTAATAATACATTTATGCACCAAAAGGAACCAGTTTGCCTATTTGTCAAGTCCTAAATAATTGTTTTGCAGAAACTACATGGCATAGAGTAATGACGTTGAATAGAAAATAACGATAAAGTAGTTTAGGTACAGGATACCTCAGATATTTTATTGTTCATATCTTAGTCACGCTACAACAGTTTTGATGCTAAGTTTGAAGAAATTGTTCTAAGCGTTTGCCATGTCGCAATGAATAGTTCCAATATGAAATCCTTCCAACCAATTGTACAAGCTAATACTCCTGTTTCCAAGATATTTAATCTATGTCCATTTCTGTATACATTTTCAAGCCTTTGTTACGAAATTAAGGCAATAGTTATCAAAACTATGCAAAGGGAATCTATTGTCACATCAAACATTTTGGTATTACAGTAATATACTAATCATAATACATATCAATAGTAATACACGTTCCTCCAAAAATTGTTAAATGTCAGCGATAGAAATTATGTCAGCTGAAAACGCAAGGGAAAAGTTCCAAGATTAACGTTAACATTTACATAATAACATTAATTTTCTTCCGAAAGGGCGGGGATTTTCACCAAAGAATACTAATTTGGTGATTAAAATGTACGATATTACACTATCTATCCCATGGGATACATACTCTGCTTTAACTTTTCTTACCAAGAACGTAACTCCCTCATCTCATTTATAATCAGTGTAACCCATGCCATTAGATTTTGAGAAATATACAACCCGCCTAAACACAATTCGCGACAGGAACAACAGCAACTATACGTCTTTCGTTATAAATGCCAATAACTGCTTATATAACCTTTCGAAATATTTAGGGACCATTCATTACGTACATACGCACCTACAGCAAAGGAGTTGCTAAGTGTCCAGATGCGTACAGGGTGACAAGATATTCTGGATGATTGTAGGTACGCAGTTATACCGGCTTTTTTCGATTATTTTTGAGAGCCTTAATTATTAGAAACAGTTTTAAACTAACAACAATAAAAAGTTAACGTGGTAATCAAAGACATACCTCATTTGATTACTTGATCCTTTTACATTTTAGATATTTTCAAAGGAAACCTATTTAGTTTATAAATGTAATTATTGTTGTGTAACCACACGCAATTGAACATAGACATTCAGTATTTACTTTATATATTTCATATTAATTGCAAAGTAAATAAAAGAAATCGATAAGGTTTGGACCGTAAGCGTTGGTGTTGACAAAGAATAATTAACGTAATGAAATAAAATATGCCTATCCAAATATCCAATTTTGCTGCTCTTCTTAAGAGTGAAATGAACACATCGCAAGACCACTGCATCAGTTACAAATTTTTCCTACTTAAAAAGAGATGGCAACTTCAGATATATCGTTCCTTATCATAGGGCTATATTTTACAAAAGCTTATGAAGGACTGAAGTGGTAAACACACACATACAAGCTATAATGGTTTTGAATACTTCCACAAGTAGTCATTCAGGTCAAATTCTCACGTTCTATCGAGGTTACTAACTCACACGCAAGCAATAGAAAGTATGAGAAAGTTACTGGATATACATAAATCTGTAAGAATGACACTGTCTAGTTACCTACCATTCAACCAGATTTGGTGCGCCTTGATGGCAACTGGAAAGAACGGATATTCCAACATGTTGTTACCCAGTAAAGGATGGCACATACAAGAACAGGTTTACCAAGATGGTCAAACCCTTCAAAACAACCAAAGTTGCATTTATTGTAAGAACGATGGTCACAAAAGCAGAACAAGAAGGTCAGTTTTAAGATTGCTGGCAATGTTGTTTGATTGCTTGTAACTTGTTGGTACAGCCTGTACGATCGTCAAGTCATTATTCCAGAATTTGTGTACGCAAGATAGGTTGGGATGAACAATTACCACTAGACAAAAAAAGAAATGGGAAACATGGAAGAAGAAAAATTCAAGTCAAGTGAAATTTCTTTGCCCAGGGGAATATAAACCACTATCGAGGAACCAGTTAGCTATTCGTAACAAGGGTTTGGGGATGCCAGCACAAAGGCATATTGTGCCGCAGTTTACATAATTTGTGAGACGTTCTGGCGAACGAAAATTTGTCTGGCAAAGAGTAAATGTGATATTGGCTGTGAACAGAAAGAACAATTGGGGACATTTCCCTGGAAAAGAAAACCCAGAAGATATAGGAGATATAGAGCTTGATGTCAGTAAGCTTAGGAACAGTCTGACGTGGTGGGAAGGCTTTATACGGCCTTCTCGCAAAGACAATGACCTGTTAAATGGTGTAAGCTTGCCCTCAAACAGATCAAGAGATCCTAACGTAACCATGATACGACTCTCAGACTCAACCTACATTTGACTCTTCTTTTCCCTGCTAACATATCTTTTTTCTTTCGCGGCATTATTAGCTTTTATAGTTAAACATGGTTCCTCTACAGAATTGAGGATTTTGTGCTTTGCCATCTGTACAATCAGAAATAAATTGTACTGTGATCTAGCTAAGATAATGACCTATTAAATACTCCTATTTTTTACTGTAATTTGACTTTAAAAGCCAGGTGTCTCTGCTGGTGGTCAAAATATCAACAATTTTATATCAACTCTTTACTCCTTGCAGAAAGTTAACATGAATTGCAGCTACTGCTGAATCAAATACAGCAGAAATCAAAAAGTGCACAATTTGGGCTCAACATGAATGTGAAGAAAACCAAAGTGATGGTAGTAAGCAGAAAAGTGAATATATCATGGCGTCTGCTTGAATGGAGAGCAACTCGAGCATGTCCAGCTTGTGACAATGAGATAACAAGAAGAATTGGCATCACAAGGGGAGTATTTAACTGCATGAAGACAGTCCTGTCTTTTTTATCCATTCAGATACCACTACGGCTGTGACTGCTACAGCGCTAAGTCTGGTCCACTCAGTTTACTGATGGATACCATTACCAAATAACATTAGCAATCAATCAAAAGTTGATGAACTTGTAATTAAAAATACATGGATTGTCTTACTTGCACCAGCAAATGTTCTGCATAAAATATTTCAAGGCCTTCCTATCACTTTCAGCTAATAAATCAGAGTATGAAATGTTACATGAAAGTGAGAGTTCTCACACACAATTAATACTTAATTTGCATCCAAGTTAAAATGCTGCTCACATGTAACTGCAAATGACTCTCTATTTTCATTCTTATTATTATAAATTGTTTTACCAAATGGTTGTCTCCCTTGAATTTCTAACCATTCGATCTTATAGCCTGTATTGCCTTTTCCTCCATAATCATGACCAGCATTACATATCATATTAGTTATGCCAGGTATGCTTTTCATACCCAATTTAGGAAATCTGCAGGTCACAGTCCTTACTGAAATTGTATAATTTGTCAGTGGTATCTGGGTCATTCCTTTCTTACATCAATTGCAAAACGAGTAAAAGTTGAATGAGTGGAACCCCATTAAAAATCCACTTAATGTCTTTTATTGACCCTGGTGATATTAAATTACACTTATTATGCAAAACATCCCACATCAGGTATGTCAGATGAATTAAACCTAGACTGGCTATAACATCGGCACTGGCAGATAGTCCATATATTTAAATACGTGAACATGCAAATTAGCTCACATTTCCTTCTTTCTGGTAAAACTCTGTTAAGAATTCCCGTGAAAATACCCACACTCAGTTCATCCATGCTGGTGATTTTAAGACGTACAGATAGGGGCTGGTTAGCCATTTTTCTATCGGGGGTTCATTTCCTGTTTTTCTCCCGTTTTCCACAACTTCTTGGCCCTTTTCTGCTCCTTCCTGCTGATCACCAGACAGAAGGCGAGCCTCCTTTGTTCTCACACACAGACACAAGTCATGCAGTGACTGGACATTTTTATGTTTTGCCTTCCCAGTCACTCCACAGCTTAAAAAGTTCAAATAAAGCTCATGAATACTTGGCAGGGCTTTCCAACTACTCTGTAGTCACATTTCGACTCCAAAGGGCGAAGGAAACGTTAGAAATGAAAGGATAACACACTCCACCCCATTGCTTTCATTTTCTCTACACCTTGGCATTCCACTTTGCCCTGTATGATTTTAACTGTTGAGTTGATTACCTCATTTTTTGCAGACATACAATCATCCTCGCCAACTTATACAGAGTTGTTTGGATTGTGGAGTTAGTTTTGACCCCGTTTTATGCCCAATTCAACGTTCAACTGTAAATGTTCAGGATAACGTCTTCTTAATCTTTACTTAAAACTCTTTGCCAGAGATTGTCAGGTCTATTTTCTCTCTACCTCCCCTGAGAAGTTCACTTGCCTTTGCTTACCTTTTCTTCTCCAAAACCGACTTTGGTGCCCCTGACTCACTGCCATTTTTGACGTTTTGCCTTATCAAAAGTTACAAACCCAATACGTGATTAGCTGGAGCGGGAAACAAGCTACCCACTGCTGCAACTTGGGCAACAAATGACCAAGGGAAGATACCGAACGCACGGATACAAAACTTGTAAAACTGAAATCTATAAAGCTTTTCATCTGACATTGATCACATAGATTTATCAGAAAGTGGTAACAGATGAACATAGCAGAATTTGCAATGTAAGGTAGGATCCAAAACTGACCAATAAGAAAGAAATGAAAAAAGTATTGACCGAGAAAAGGCAAAGAGAGAAAGTACAAAGGAATGAAAAAGCAAAAAATAAGATAACCACCAAATTAACGTAGTGGCACAACCAGAGGGAACCACAAATTCCTTCTGTCGACACAGGCAAGCTTTATGCTCCTGAACGTAAACTGCCTCCATAACACCAAAATGAAATTTGGAATTTGTGTTAGCAAAAACCAAAAAAAAGGTCAACACTACACAGCTTGGTGCAGGATGGGCTATTTAGAAGATGCTGTCCTATAGCAGAGTCACATTCCTTTGTAATAGTGCAAGATTTACAAAGTTGCAAGGGTTGCTGACGAACGCTGGTAAAACCTATGCAAATGTGTCTTGGTACATCCTGCATGATTTGGTCAATCAACCTTTAGGAAGTGAGCCCTACGTACCTGGCTTCAAACTGGCACGTAAATTATCATACTTTTGTATGTGGTAGGCAGCACACATGTTTCCTTATATTTTGAAAAGCAAATCAAGGAGTGTATTGAGGAGTGTTCTACTGCTGTAAGTCTCCTATGGTTCACGCAAGATTTTGCCATCAACTCAAAAGAATGCGCTGCCTACCACACACAAAAGTACGATAGTATATGAATTTTCATGCCGTTGTGAAGGCAGGTACCAAGCCGCATTTCCCAAGCTGAAACACTTGTAATGAAGCTTATTTCAACAGGAATTGAGCAGAGCTTGTTTCAACAGGAATTGAGCAGAGCTTGTTTCAACAGGAATGGAGCAGAGCTTGTTTCTAAAGGAATTGAGCAGAGCTTGTTTCAACAGGAATGGAGGCAGCTGCTTGAGCAAATTGCTATGGATCAGTTTCAATGGAAGATAATTACCATAGAAATGGTGGATACATGGTCTTAAACAGAAGAACCAGAGCATCATTCAGACATTGTCTGCCTTTTGCAATAACCCGGAACCAGTTTCATAATAACCAGTAGGGGGGGATCTTATGGGTACAGTGGCTGTAGTAACATCAATTGACACAACAGCATGTGCCATTGCAAGATGGTTGCCATAATTGCTGATTCATAATAATAGCTACAAAACCTCATGGATATAACAGTGGAAGAAAGTAGAACAGTTGGGTTAGAAATCAACAAAAATTAGACTTTTAGGATAACAATGTAAATAGAAATCAAAGGAATTGTTATCAAAGAAGCTGAAAAATTTCAGCATCTAGGATGAAAGACCAACAAATAAGACAGAGAACTGAGATTGCAAAAACAGCATTTAAATCTACGTACAGTGTACTTACTGCTAGAAATATTAACAATCAAACCATACGTAAACTTATCAAAGGCTATACATGGAGTTCACTGATGCATGTATGTGAAAAATGGATAATAAGCAAAGCAATAAAAAAACCACTACAGGTGACAGAAATGTGATTCTCACAGAGCCTAATGAAGATCCCTTGGATAAAGAAGGTGACAGATGAGGATATACTGAGAAGAGCCCAGACTGAAAGACAACTACTGAAACAAATATGTAATGAGACGTACTAAGGAAGGCATACAATACCAAGTGGTAGCTGGAAGGTAGAAGGCAAAATAGATAAAGAAAGACAAAGACAGACATTTCTCAGATGAATAAGCAATGTTTTCGCAGAAGAGGCATGAACATTTTTTGACTGGTCGAAAACAAAACATGGTACAAATCTGTGACAGCCAATGTCAAAATCTGACATGGCACTATATGAACAAACAAATGAACGAATGAACAACTGCAAAATTTTCAAGTCAGTGAATGTCTGAATAACTACAAAATGTGTAATATCAAAATTATGGGTCAAAATTATGCATAGTTCATGTAACTTTTTCTTGCATGATGATGTAAATACTGATTTAGTGTATGATAGTGAAAACTGTATAAAAGTAGTATGACTGACCATGTTAGAGGACTTGTGTTCAGTCTAATATACACCTTGTTTGCAAGAGTATATTGAAATCACTATCTGTTCATTCCTTGTGATTCTCTTAGTGTGTATTACATGCTAGTTGTATATGACAACGTGCCAGGTAAGATAGAAGGTGTGCAGTTGGAGTTTTGACTTTTTCTAATACTTGTTAGGACTTTTGTTACAGGCATTGGTTGGACAGAGGTGATGATGATGTACACCAACAAGCTAGCAGACTCACTTGTAACTGCTCACATGTATTGAAAACACATTTTAATTCAGCTTGTTTAAGCAATTGTTTGATTTAAGTAGAGTTTTTGTCTCTTATTTTTACAATGTAATTGTGGTAACGTAATGTTTATATAAGTTAGGGTTTAATTTGGGGTTTTAAGGGTAGCTCACATCTGAGAACTTTTCCTGAGGCATGGGCATTTAAGGTTGGATGCCATTCCTGGCACCACCGATAGTTAGACTAATACCCCGACCTTCGGATTGAAAGGCAATGCTCCAACCACTCCCCCACATAATGTACATATACTCCTGTAAATTCAATGGAGATAACTTAATGCATGAACTACAAACCACTTGTCATCTCCTTATAGTCATCTGTATATGTTGTTACACATAACATTACAACACTTTCCAATATTTAGGTATTATTTTGTATGACACGTGGTGCAGTATGCATATACTACTGTATGGCCAGTTCATGATTTAAACAATAGGAGACACACCAGATTATTGCACACAATTTTTGTTATTTTATCTAGTATACAACAAATCAAATGTAATGCTTTATTTCATTGATCAGCACTTGTTGTGTTTGTCATGCTGCTTTGTCAACAGCAGGGTTAACCAACTTTTGTGTTCAAATATAATAAACAATACATCTATGATTCTGTTCCTTGTTGGATCCATAACAACTATAATCAACACTTTAGCGAGGTAATGGTAATTGAACCCAGCAGAAAACAATAGAAATCTATCATAAAACAATAGAATTTTGTGTTGACTACCTAACAATTGTTGCTAATGTAATAATTAATTTAGAAAGGAAAGTGTGTCTCCTTTTGATTTACATCAGAAAATCAGGATAGATTTAAATAGATACACCTCTAAGAATGGTACATGTTAGATGAGAATTAATAACAAACTACTTGCATACTAAGGCAGAAATTGATTTGAATACTAATACGTATTCACGGTTTCCATTATCATCACCCACAGGAATATCAGAAAATTATTGAAGAAAGTGTCAGAACAACATAACCTAAGTATTTGTCATTTACTTGAAAACAATATCATCATGCATACGAAAGACCCTTATTTTTTATGATTATTGAAAAGTAGTTACAGAAAAAAAACTTGTTCATGCTTTTTTTCTTTTTAGCATTCTTTACAGCTGAGGTACAATGTACATAGATGTCTGGCTCCTGATGGCTTAACTCGGCCAGTTTGTTTATCTGCAAAATATTGAGTTCTTTGGTATGCCCTCTGACTTGGTTTGCATCACAGAATGTCAAAAACCGAAACCAGTTTTTCAACTTTCCAAGTAGTTTTGCTTCCTTTTCCTTACCACCATAACGTCGTGAGAAATGTCAATTTCATAATTTCACCACTTTAAGACAAACCCCTAAAATCACATGAGTATATATCAATTATTTTGCAACTTATATTCGTACTCAGATTGCAGAATTGATTTTGCACTATACTTACAAAAATTGAATACTACACAGTTGAAATATGTTGGTTATCCAAAATCTACAGGACAGCTCATATCTTGGTAGAATCTTTTCTTGAATCATGTTGGACCATATATTATCGTATGGACTACAATTAAGGTCATTATTAAAATGTCCATTCGTTTGCTGTCATAATTTAAAATTCATACGTCATTTAACTTAGTAACCACTGTGCAATCACACTAAGTTATAACACTGATACAAAAGCTCTACGATTCTTTTGTACAAATGTTATAATAAAAATGAATGCAGAATGGAATTTTACTTTGGACCTTACAAGCTATTTTTCCATTTAAAACTTGTTAACATTTTGCCTTGCTAACTCTAAATTCACAGGTCTGTACCTACAAAGGGTATTAAAATATCTTGTTCCATTGTAAATATACCATAACAATTTTGCTGTCTTAGTTTTGAGAAGGCTTGTCAAGAAATTCTATTGTTTCCAACTGGGTTTACTTAGGTTGAATGATATTTTTTAAGATTTGAAAATAAACAATTATAATCCATTTAAAAATAAAAATAAGCACACAAAACACTGCAAGTAGAATTTTTAATGATGGCTTGTTCATCTTTTTGAGTTCACTAGCAAATTCTGCCTTCATTGGATAAGGATAACCTGTTTTAAAATAACTTTGAGCGTACCTTTTCAAAATCAATAATCCTTTCCTTTCATTGACTATCCTCTACTCTTACAACATAGTTGAAACTGAATGTTTCCTGCTTTCAAAATTCAAGTGCATGTTGAAGACATATCTCTCTGCAATATGTCAGATGATTTGATGTCCACTTCCATTCAAAAGTGTTGATCTAAACAAAGAAAGCAAGAAATTTATGCATAGTCAAATTAATATAAAAAAGGATTCATTTTATTAAATCCATGTCCTTTAGCTGAATCAGTTACTCAGGCTGCTTACCTGTAACTAAAAGAATCATAAGCCAAATGCTGATTGCTAACAATACCGAGACAGCACTATGCTTTTCAAGTGGCAATATCTTTTACTATCACTTTACCTTATTGTAGGAAATTCACATCACATTCATTAACATAACTTGAAAACAACCAAGTAACAATACCTTAAATTACAGCAAGTCTTACAAGTTAATTACCTCCGAAAAGGAGGTGTTCTTTTGGTGGCATTTGTTTGTTTGTCTGTCTATCTATCTATCTGTCAGCAGGATTATGCCCAAACCAATGGACAGATACTCGTGAAAAAAAAATTCACATGATCAGTCTTGATCCAAGTGACATCCCACTAAATTTTGGAGATGATCTGAATGAAATCATGGATTCTGGATCACTTTTTAGTAATCAAACAAAGAGCTACTGCTTTCACTTAGGGATTAAGAAGCAAAATAACACCCGAAATAGCATTCTGCACCTCCTTGGACCTTGCACATTCAGGGACCCTCTTGTGTCCTGGTGTACATTAAAAACAAGGGTTCAAGGCAGGAGCAGCATTGGGGGTAATCAAGGTAATTGTTGATTACCTATTTCTTTTCGAAAAAGTGCTGTTTCACTTTTCACAAAATGTTAGAAAAGAGGACATTTTCAAACCCTTGAACCTTTGCTGCATCACAATCTTGAGGCAGAGCATACAAGGTGTCCTTTTGGGAGTATATTGACTCACAGATAATAAGCTGTTTATCTCTCTGCACACATAGTCTTTGTTGGGTATAATAGCTGTTGTATTTGAGGATTAGGTTGGCAACATGCAAGTTAGGTAGGCCCCAAAGTAATCGATGCCCTTCCAGATTAAACAAACTCACATTTGTTTTTGTGAGTGTCGTGATGTAATTGTCTATGGAACAGATTAAATTAAAACAAAGAGTATCTCACAGCAACATCGTCATTCTGCAACCTGATTACTTTAGTACTGTTTGACTTTAACAATCATTTCAGATCTTTTGCCACGGATCGAGTCTTTGGTAAAGAGTATGGATCTCAGAACTTAGCTTAGATTTCTTTTCATTGAAAAGTTTCATAATTTTCATAGCTGTGTTAGTTTTTTCTTCTCTCATGTCAATTTTTTTATTCATACAATAAGTCCTCGATTTAGCCCCAATCATCATCATCATCTTCGTCTTATATCCTTTTTCCTCAGTGGGGTTGGACAGGCGATGACTCTTCGCCACTTATTTCTGTCCTCTGCTGCACCTTCCTCTATTCCCAACTCTTCCAGGTCTTTAACGATGCAATTCATCCAACTTTTCCTTGGTCTTCATACTGGTCTTTTCCCCCAGACTTCCATCGCCATAGCTCTTCTTATGGTGCTCTCCACCCCAGCTCTCTTCACATGACCAAACCACCTTAATCTGTTCTTCTGGAGCCTTTTCCCTATGCCTTCCACTTCCAGATTGCATTTCCTTAAAACATCCTCACTTGGCACTTGGTCCTGTCATCATATTCTGGCCAAGTATCTTAACATCTTACTGTCTGTCATCCTGATTAGCTCCTCGAGTCTGTCTGTCAGAGGCCATGTTTCCGAGCCATACATCAGAACAGGCCTCACACAAGCCTTGTATACTTTAGCTCTGTGTATCAGGGGGACTCCATAGTTTACCAGGAGGCTGGATATCTCCTTCAATTTTAGCTAGGTTGCTGTAATCCTTCCTCTAACTGCTACCTCAACTCCCCCTTCACAATCCAGCCAATCTCCAAGGTATTTGAAAGTGTCCACCTTGTCCAATCTACCCTACTCCAGCTCTATACTGTCATCTTCACTATCCTGGCCAACTGTGTTTCCTCTGCATCTCGGACAGACGAAATCCCTCACTCCAGTCAGCCTTTGCAGTCTAGAGCATCTTTTGTGGCACCACTTGTTACAAGAACTGCAGAAAATTGAGTTTGCACCCATTCCTCTACCACAGCAACTACAGGGATATCTCCCACTTGTTGCCACATGCTAGTTCTTCTTTCCATCACTTTGGTCTTCTCTATATAAAACTTTCAAACCTCTTCTTTTCATGCCATTTCTCCACCTCATAAACATCTCTCTAACTCCCTCCTTCATCTCTCCTGCCAGCACCAAATCATCAGTGTAAAGCAGCACAAATAACCCTTCTCCTCAGCACTCCTTTGTGGCTTCTTCCATTACAGTAATAAACAATAGAGGGCTGAGCGCTGATCCGTGGTGTGCTCCCACCCTCACCTTGAACTTCTCAGACCTTCAAGATTGGGGTGGGAGTACACCAAGGATCAGTGCCTTCTCTTAATTACTTTTTGCAAATAATTCCTGTCCCTTGAATAGAGTTATTGAATCTAGGAAATGTCAAAATGCCTATATTTTATGCAACATTGGCTTCAAGGCCTGGGTATGAGAGTGTTAGAGGCAGATAACAATATCCTACAGCTTTTTTAACTATATTAAAGAACGCATTTCAATGCTACAATGCTGGACTCTGTTCCTGTCTTTTCAATCAAAGATAAGGGTTTACAAGTGAAATCTTTTTTTTCGGTTGAATAACCAAGACAGTTTACTGCCCCTGGTTCTAGGTATAAAATTGTCTAAGTCAATATTCCTGGTGTTGATGAGTGCACAATATTGACCACGAAAGTGATTAGCTGTATGCACTACACTAGCAGTGTTTAGAAAAGGTCAAATTATTGACTCTGAGCAGAAGCAATGATGCACGGGAGGACAGAAAATCCTGCTGTCATCAACTGATGCCATCAATGCCTTTGTAGAGGTGCCGAAACGCATTCAAAATGATAGTGAACTTTCATCCCAAATATGGATGATTTGAAAAGTAAGACTTGAAAGTGCTATATTTGGACTAATTTTGATTATCAAATTATATTTCTATATTTAGATTTACGACTAAAATTATGTTTACTGACCTTATAGAGCAAAATGACATCTGAGCAATTGAAAAAATATAATTTGTAAATAGATATGCAATAAAAGTTTAAGATTCTCAGAGAGCTGCAACAGTCAGCAAAGCACACACTGTTTAATTGATGCCATTGCCATGGTAATACCATCAAGGGACAAAATACTTCACAATAATTTGTAGTAAATCAAAGCCATAATAAAGTTGTAGTACAATCAAACCCAGTGCTGTTATACTCAAGCACATTACCTGTGTAACATGTAGCATATAGGAATATGATCACAAATATGGATGTTAGAAAGAGGTGTGGAATGGACAATACCTTAAATTGGGAGATAAGAAGCTACTAATTCTGCTTGGGGAAGGAGGAGAACTATCCCAAACTATCCTCAAGAAAGCAAAGCTGGTGAACTTGATTTTAATGGTGAAGAACCAATGCTAAATTACAACAATATGCAGAAAAAATAATGTGACATACAAGATTCTGAAAGTAAGCATGAAAAAATTCAGTGTCTGTTGTTGTACAACTGCCTATATGTTCAACTGTTCTAAAAAACTGAAGGTGTTCTATCTGGACCTCTTCCATATTCCTTGTCTTTCCCACACATTTTATCAAGTCAGCAAATGTGTTTACCAGCTCCTTTCACAGTTCAATAATTAATTCTAGCAATCAAGAAATAATTTTGAATGCTCTGTCATGAAGCCTGGATATTCTGCTGCTGAGAAATCCTATCTTAACCTGTTAGGGGACATGGGCAAATGCTGCTTTATTCTATGCAAAGAGCTTGTGGACAGAAATATTGCCATTAAATTGTTGGAATCTGAACATTTGAAGACCATCAGAAAACATCTTCTATTTCCCAGTGATCAGTGGTGGACACCTTAATGATTATTGGGGGGGCGAAGCTTCAGGTGGGGTAAATTGTCAGTTTTATAAGAAACCAAAACTTTCTCAGTACCAACAATTTCTTCATCTCTGATAAAATTTTGTGGTGAAATTCCTAGAGAGCAGAAGTTTATTAA
>JANTCA010042158.1:0-19399 GCA_024741275.1 Chironex yamaguchii
TTCTTCATGGATATTGCAGTATTGCAGAAATTCTACCTGCAGACAGCTTATCCAACTTTATTTCTATTGTACAGAATTACACTTTCAATTAGATCTACAAACCTTGAGTGAACATATTTATAGCTTAAGCCAGTAAAAAACACGAACTAGTAGATCCTTGACCATGTGGAATGCTGCAAAGAATTTGATTCCACAAGTTGACTACAAAAACAGAATAGATATATTTGCAAGGACTACCTTGCAAAAACGTTGATATTGTAAAGTGTTGGGATCAAATAGTAGGAATATTGTAAAATCACTTCAAAGAACTTTTAATTTATTTGTTAGACACACTGTGGATTGAGCTCTTTGTAGAGAAAAACCTATGTATAATTAAAGCACTAATTCAGCCTAATTTCTCATTTTTTGTTTAATTCTTAATCCCCTTCGGTAGCATATGTTGCTTCCAATTACCTCTATAATCAAACGTGAGACAAAAAGGCTTGTCGGAAATTTCTCCCACTTGCCTCCCCCCCCCCGAAACATGAGATCCACGACGCTTCTGAAATATACCCTGTTTCACGGTTTGTAAAAGGAATAAACGGAGTTATCCAAATCGGTTGAGTTTGAACCTGTTAGTGACGCTACAATTTTACCACAATGCTTTTGGTTGAATGTAAATTCGATTGTTTTGGCGCGTGCGGTCCATCATCCCATCATGAGGAGAACCAATTGGCATTAATGAAGTGAACTATGTGATGTCATCATTGGAAGAACCCATCAGAGTCAATGGCAGTGGCGGCTGGTGGGGTTTGTCGTTAGCGGGGTGGGCAAATTTCTGTTTTGGGTGTGACCCATTATAGCTACAGGGGCCACGCCATTATTTCGCATTAGACATGTTACATGAGAAAAAAAATGTAACTTTTAGGTCTGTGTTGCTCAGGAAGCTAGGCATGTAGTAAATCTTGGAAGACCAAGGAACATATGAGCAAACACCACGAAGACGTTTGTTTCTTTGCTTTCAGTAAAAATTCATTTCCATGTCTGTCACTACAATCTATATCTACGCTTCCAAAATTGGACGAGACAAAACAGATTTGGGCTAAAACGTTTTTATTATATGAAACTGCCTTATGGAAAACAGTGCTCGACTGCTAAATTGTTTAACGAAAACGTAAACCCGGATTTTTGGGAGGATAGATAGTCGAAAAGTTTAGATATTTCAGATACCAATGATAAATTTTCAAACAAGCTCGTCATCTCTTTGATTTAATTCGTATATAGTTATATTCCTATTCGTGTGTCACGGTCGTGCAGTGTCTGTCTCTGTCTGTCTGTCTGCCTGCGTTTCATGGTAACACCGTGATGTTATAATCTAACGAAGCTGCAGCTGCAGTCCTAGGCAGTCCCCCAACTTTGTGATTCCCTCCGCTGTCCCTGTGTATTTACAATTGGAAAGTTAGGGAAGATTAATAGTAATGACTAGAATGTACGATGTTGAACTTGGAAATGAAAGAGAGGTTTGTGATGAGTGGGCTTGACCACGTGTTAGTCGCGGCGTCAACCCTCCTCTTTTTCGGTTACCTTCCCTTACGGGGAGCTGTTATGTCTCTGTCTCTAATTGTTTGCGATAGCTACATTCTGAGAATGGTAACTGAGTATAATCGGGGAGTCTTTTTAGCAGGGAAGCTTAATTAATTGCCATCAGATGTAATTTGATACATTGCTCTAGGTCTCATCGAATTTGTGGAAAATTGCACTTTGTCAAATGTGCATCTGCGTAACTGATGCAATGCGAACGACATGATTAAAAGATGCAAACAAAGACTTTACTTTGAAAATACTTTTAATCGTCCTTGTTCCGTTGCCGTATTCATCATTTCCGGTAGTCAGGGATGAAAGTCAAAATAGCGCAACAACTTATCACGCTATTATCAGACGGTTATTTGTCACTGAGACTTAAAGGTGTGTTTTCAGGACATCATCAAACCAACAGCAACAGAAGTGAAAGCCGAAGGCTGCCAAAAGAATATTACACAGTGAGGTCCCTTTGAGGTAAGGCGAGTACATCTCTTATTTTTCTAATGCAATTGTTAAATCATAGCTCCAATGACCAGAATCGGAAAGTACTCATTCATTTGGTCTGTGGGCTCGATTTTTGTTTAAGAAGCCATCCGAACAAAATGTTACACCATTAACATGTAGGTACAATACACTTGGGATGCTACCAAGATTTGATTCTCATTTGTAAGCCACTATGTGCAGGTAGAAAGGGTCAATTATGAAGCGTGCCATTCGCATACGAACACAAAGATGGCAATAGCCAGGGGAAGATTTGCACATTTGGCATTGTTCTTTAACATGTCTAATTAGTAATGACGTTTGTTGCGACAAAAACCTGGAAATTTGAAGGAGGGTACCCGTCTTTGCGTGAAAAGAGTGAGATTACATCACGCGGTACAGTACCAAACAGATATACCGATGGGTTTGTCCACTATGGTTTGTCTAGTATGGGAGGTTACCGCAGATGGAAGAGTACTGGAGAAAGTCAAACATACATGTAATAGTTTTTTCGCAGCAATGCGGGAGATCAACTCCTGAAATCCGGGAGATTTGGGTGTCAATGCGGGAGTGGTATTTGTGGGTAGGGGTCAGCAAATCCGATGATTAGCTCCACTGTGTTTTCATAGCGCATGCTAATTAGTGACTTAACCCCTACAAGTCTCTTTGGTATTGTGTAATGCAACCCCAGTCACAACAGTGACAAGATAAACAGCAGCTCCAGTCTCTGGACCTGACTGGAAAGTTTTGTTTGATAGCGTATGTGCTAAAGTCGCCATATAAAGGGTTCGATTCAGGTCAATAAATCCAAGAATGGTAGTCTGATATCAGTGACACCTATTGCGGTAGGGCACAGCACTATTGTAAAAAACCCGAAAACCAGTCCATGAAAAAATACTGATAACCAGTCCATGGTAAAAAATTGGGTCGGGGAAAATTTTGTTTTGAAATTTTTTAAAATCTGGAATTTGTGCACTTTTTGCTGGAGCTGCGAGAGCTACGAGAGCTACGGGAGTGGCCTTCAATTCGGGAGTCTCCCTGCCATTCCGGGAGATCTCACATTTATATGATATCTTAGCAGAGGTAAAAGTGGAAAAATTTCCTCAAGCGCCTACGAATCTATGATTATTGCTGCATTGACATATTGATTAATACTTTGAATCTTCTCTTGTTGCATCAGTTCAATGCAGCCCTGATATTTGACACGTTAATCAGTCGGATCACAATCAGGAAGACGATATATGTAGTCACAGCAAGATCAAGAGGAACATTACTATGGTAAAATCTTGATGTGTAACTGTCGTCTATCCTGGTGCAACAAACACTGAGAGTAAAACGTTCAGTAGTAGGGACAACAGCCTCAAACAAGTAATGCTTTGGATTGTTTTCATTAGTATGTATGTAGACAACGGTGAAGAAGCTTTCTCTTACGATGCATATGTATTTATTTCCATACTTGGGACTTTTGCTCAACCCACTTGTTCGTTATGGTGATCACGACTATTCGTATGCAAGAATAGGTATTGTAGACGGTAGTTAAGAAAGCTTTCTTTTACTGGATATAAATTTCTGTACATAACCCCTCAAAGAATAGGGTTCTTGCAATAGTAAGTTGATGCCTCCGCAATTTTAGTCACGAAACTTGACTGTGGTATTTTAGTCGGCCTCCCATCCAGAGGCGTAGTGGGCACCCTGTCTTTTGGAGGGGGGAAAGGGGGAAAAATTGTCCAATTATTTTTTCTTGGTCAACGTTTGCAATCAAATCCATTTAAGCGTTTAACAGCATCAAGAACACAAGCCTACTTTGCCCCATTGTGGATTGTAACATTTCATGCTAGCTTGAGCTTGAAAAATGTTCACCAGCACTTTTTAGGATCAGTTTGAAATGTAACTCGTATTCAGTTGCGTGGCGACGGGGAGGAATTTGAGGTAATTGCCTCCCTTTTGGAGAAAGATGGCCCTCAGGAGCCCTCAAACGCTCTGTTTTATCGATCAGATGTCACTACATAATCAACCACTAGTGGCAAGCATGGTATCGGGAGATGCATTCTAAGCTGAAGCAAAGGGATGGCCGCCAAAATTTTTATGGATTCGAAGCCAAAGATCACTTCAAATTCTGTCCTTGCCCAATTTATTCATCCTAGTCACGCCGCTGCTCGTATTCTGTCCAATAGAAATAAGTTTGGGCAAGGTGTCTGAAGGGCAATTTCTTCAATACAATTAGACTTCTCAAGAGGCACTCTTGGTCCAAGCCTTCATTTGATGTAGTTGAGTCTTTGGTTAGTGAGAACTCCTTCAGAACAAGATCAGTTTGAATAAGCAAACATTACGGATTCTTTAGTTTTTCTACATTAAGGCTTTGCTATTGTTATTTCACATTCGTAAATGTATCACCAGGTAATTCAAAGTCAGCATCAAAGACCTCTGCATTAAGCGATGCAACATCTTATTCGAAATAGCTTATGAAACGATTCAGCAGAGCCAAGCAACACATTATATTCGCCAGTAATTATTATAAGAATCAGTAAGTTAAGGAACTCATATACACAGAACTCAACGCTATGAACGAATGACCTACTCCCAGAATTATAATCGTTATATATTATCAAAGTGCGTGGAATAAATTATTCATGGAAAACAGAAGGCTACACGTCACCTACAAAGTGCCCACAAAACTTCATATATTCAATGGGTAACACACATCTCAACATAACGCGTTAAATAGTATTCCCAAACGGAGTAAACAAGCTTCCTGTAATATCCAGTGCCACCGAGGGGGCGGGGGCAACTGCACCGGGGCCCGGGCCATTCCGGGGGCCCGTAAAAAATTGAAGCTGCTTTATTCTGTTATATTTTGTAATAATATCAAAGTGAAGACTTCGAATTATGTTGTAATTACCCCCTGTTTGCTTTCTTTAGCTTTAGCACAGTTGACTTAATTCCGCTTAGGCCCAATAGCTCGTTTGAAAATTAAAAAATTTTAAAACGGGGCCCGTTTCTATTAACTGCCCTGGAGCCTGTCCTAGCTCTCGGCGGCCCTGGTAATATCGGACATTTTAAAGACATCTGTGAGAATTCGTCTTTTCATCAGAAAACGTTCATCTATACAGAAGACCACTGTGTCAACTGCAGCATGAAAAGGTTCCCATTTATACTTCTCCACTGCACTAACCAGACTGGTATTGGAAATTCATCGGGCATCCTCCTCTGTTTTCCGTTTCCTTTTATTAGGAAAATCTTATTCCTCTAGCCCCTCCTTAATGCACAATTGTTGCGCAGTCCTTTTAAGTTTGTACGCACTGTATCACGCAGTCGAACAGCCGTGAGGAGGTCGTTCTTTCATACTGCAAGTAAGATGATACTGTATCTGTAATTTACAAAATTTGGCAGTTAGTACTGTATAGAATGAGGTAAGTCTATCTTCTAGACCAGAAGTGTCCAAACGTTTTGCAAAGAGGGCCAGGGTTGGTTACATAAAATGTATGGGGCCGATCATTCAGCTTGACATTCCCAGAACCATAACCATTGTAAATTACCATGTAATTATGTAACTATATCACATTGCTGTCTGCAGCTAGGTCAACATAGCAAATGAGAATCAGTTGTATAGTGCATTACAAGGAAAGTTAATGGCAAAAGTAATAATATATAAAAAGCAAATGACCTATTTTATGAAAGTTAACTGAATTTTTTAGAATGTTTTAGAAACGTTTGATTTTGTCTTAGCAAATCGCATGCCAGTGCATTTTAGCAAAGAATAGTATGGTCAAGTTAAGTGACAGAAATTTGATCAAACTGTGGTTTGATCATCACAAAACGTCAATTCACGAAGACTTTGAAATTTATTTTCCTCAGAAGAATAGGAAAAAATGTGCCAGCATTGAATGTCAAGAGTGATACTGTTTTTTCGACTGCCGTAGACAGGTCAAGTGTGGCTAAAAAGCGGTGGTTTTGATGTACACAATGTTACGCAGGTGTACATGAGTGTCAGTCGTGTCCTCGTGCGGCTCTTGTTCAATGTTTATAATCAAGAACGTATTCTCCCATAAGTATGTCCAGCCGAACAAGTTCAGCATTTTCTTAGCAGAAGTTCAAATCCCTTGGAACTTGTCTTTGCCCAGCTTGCAGTTAAAGTTGACGAGAGGGAGTTGTTGTTGGTGATTGTGACACTCCGCTCAATGAGCTCCAACTGCAAGTGGCTGGACACTTCGGGCCAGTGAAAATTTGAACACGGGCCGGATTGGGCCTGGGTGCCGGACTTTGGACGCGCCTGTTCTAGACCATCAGCAACAGTGGCATTTTCATGATTGTGAACTTGTCGTGGCTGCTTTCCAGAGTGTCAATAAAAGAATCGAAAATTTGCCGTCTTTTACAAAGAGGACGTTCTCTAAAGCCATTTTAAGCGAACACCATCTTGTCATTGAGACCCTTTGGGGTTTATGCATTGGCATAACTTTCGCTAATTATTGGTTCTCTCTCTTTGTTGTTCATAGCCTCGTTTTCGTTTCCAGGCGAAAAAAGAAGCTTTGCAGTTTCTCTAGAATGCTAACTATGACGTGGTTGCGACTAGTATTAAATGGCTAAATATGGGCATTGTTTCCCTTTTTAAACAGCCTTTTCACTCCATTGTACTTTCCTCTCATAACAGACGCTCCACTTTAAAGGCCAGTTTACGCGATGCGATTTTTCCTTGCGTCTAAACTCGCGAGTTATAAACGCATGAGTTTTCCACTCACAAGTCAAAACGTTTAGACGATGCGTTTTTAACGGATGAGTCATTTTTGACTCGTGATTCCTTTCACTGGCCAGCCAATTATTTACAAAATCATGGCACGAACAAGAGCAGTTTTGACTAGGAAAACGGCTTCAATTTGTCTCATAGTAGCGGGTATATTAAAAATTAATAGAGAATCACATAAAAGAAGGAAAAGGCTTTGGGTCAGGGATCCAATCAGTTTCAAATATTTCCTGAGAATGGACAAAGAAAATTTTGACTAACTTCTAGAAAATGTACGTCCAAAGATTCAACGGCAAAGGACAAACACGAGAGAGGCCATATCCCCCGAAGAGTGCTTATCATTGACACTACGTTTCTTGGCTTCTACTCCCAGTTCTTCTGGTTTTCCTCTATTTGTCTTTCACTCTTGTGGTAATCTTCTGAGTGGACATCCCACAAAACAGGCTTTTCTCTCACCTGTTCAAATAGCTTGAAAGTTTTTTCCTTGCTTTGCAAATGCATTTTGAACGAGAAAGTAAAATGAAGAAGCACTTTCTGAGATTCGCATCTCCTGACGCAAAAGAGGATAATGTGACTCGATCCCGCTGTCTGATTGGACAGTCGCGTTAATCCTCTATGCGATGTCGCATGAAAATAGAGCACGTTCTATTTTCGTGAGTTATGGCAAAATGTCTCAGGTAACCAGTTTCGATGGTTCGAAAATCGCATGAGTCTGACTCATGAGTCAAAACTCGTGCGTCAGTCGCACCCTGTAAACTGGCCTTAAGACTGCACTTTTAAAACTTACGTCGTATTTCCTTTTTCTAAGCTTCTCTTCAGCGTTTTCATAATTCCGTATGTTGAAATATCTTCCACGCTTTGGACTGAAACTAGCGGCGCACATTGATACTATGCGAGAGAGTTTTTGTGTGTCTTTATTCTTCATGGAGAAATCTGCCCAATTTCAAATGTTTTGAATATTTTCTTAAGTTCTGGGTATCAGATGTCACTTTTTGTTTACATTTAGCTCCCACGCAGTAGAAATTATATATACAAAAAAATTTCTGTAGCCAAAGCTATTCATCTTTCAGACATTATAAGTAACTTCCGAGTCAAAATAAAATTTGTCCAGATCCAAGCCTCAATTGTGCTACTCATTGACTGAATATAACAGAAAGCTTTGAAATCTGAATTTGAATGAGTTACATGCATCTTAAGAAAAGAAATTTATATACCTAGAATAGAATCTAGTCAAAAGCGAGGACTTCCGACACTAAAATTTTAAGATTCTAAATTTCGAGTACTAAAATTCTATGGTCTTGATCAACATGTTTTCAGTTATATGACGGAAGGAGATAAAATTAGCACGGGCAAGTAACAGACAGAAAGGTCAGAAAAGTAGGACCAGAATAGGCTTACATTGGACCAATTGGAATGAGGACAAAACAAGTTACAATGATGCAAAAGAATATGCAATTATGTAGAGACTACAATAGCAACTAGCTGAGCAATGAAGGGTAGAAACACAGTCAATCACTGCAGGAGAAAATTTATGTAATCACCCCTAACGTATACTGTGGTTCAGCAGTGTGCAGTCGTTTCTCCATCTATATCGAATTGTGCAAAGCTGAGCTTCCTTTACACTGCGGCTAATTTTTATGCATCTCCTAATATGAGATTGTTTTCAGTGCATGATCAAGACGATCAATATGAAAAGTATCTTTCTTTTACAAATAATATGACATATCCTTAATAAAGGCTTGGAATCTATGATTTTAGTTGTTTATGCCTTCAAGAAGATAAGAAATAGAAACTAGGAAATAGAGGGAATAGAGAAAGAAGACATACGTTCTGTAAAATGCCAGACCGTATGTCTTCTTTTTGTCTATTGTCTTCCAAGTCACCAAGAACTAACTATAGGTGAGACTTTTATATGACTACTATTTCTAAATCAAGGCTTATTGATAACAGCCGAACAATTTGTGAAAATTGAATGCTGCCATTCGAAATCTGAAGTTTAAAGTTTCGCAATTTTTAATCACAACCACCATGAATGCTATTATTGGTCCTTAAGATACTTACTCAAAACAAACTGTTAATATTAGGGTGTATCCAACGACCTCACATATGCAAGTTAACTTGTCTTGGTCACCAATCTGTTCTACCTTAACAAAAAACAATTCCTGCCAAATTTTGTTGGAATTGGACCACGTTTAGGTATCCCACCAAGATCTTGAAATATTTGGTATTTTCTTACATTAACTATCCAATGAATGTGCAACAGGAAACCTGATGTTTCCATTAACTTGTCTTATGGTAATTTTCAAAGAGGAAATCAGGTGCCTATAACTCCAGTAAATAACCAGGGTAAATGGCTGTCTGAATGGAGTTCTAATAACGTCAATGCAGGTATTATAGTAGGTATCACCAGGTGGAGCTGCCACTGATACAACATGTATTGAGCACGTCTGGGATAAGCAAGGTGACATCCTAAGGCATAGTGTTCATGTTCTTGGAATGCAGTGCTCCATTCCGCTATGAAGTGTCAACGGTCAGTTTTTTGCGCTAGCATTGTTGTTGTGTCGGATATCACAACTTGTCTGCCGTGGTACAGTGTGGTAAAGTAGGAGCCTACAGTGGCTCCAAGAGCCCAAGTAAAAACTCGAAAATCAAACAGTATATTTGGTCTGGGGCCAGGATTGCATGTCAAAGATGCTAGAATTACAGGAAGCAGACTTGCAACTTAAATATATCTCTTGCATTGTCTGCTGTGGCATATTGCTGATGGGTCTGCCAAAATCAAACCAAATTTGAAGCTGCAAAGTTTATTTTCAAGGTAATTATTCCTTTCTTCGAAGACGGCAATATACCGATGGTTACAGAATGCTATGCAGATTGATAAAACTTGTCAAGGAAAATCAGAAACTGAGAGACATCCCTAAAAAACGAAGGTCAACTGAGGCAGTTGAAGATCGTGCAAAGAAGGCGTTGAATGAGTTGGCGGGGACATTTCGGCTGTGGCCTGAGAATGCAGAAGAAATGACGAAGAATAAAGAGGATAGACAATTTCTTCATTCCATGAAAATTGACCGGGCTGCCACTTTTGGGTGTCAAGATACAAAGCTTGCAAGGCAAGTCCAGAATCAGGAAGAAAGAACTCTTAGATTAAATAAGCTCAGGGATAAAGGGAAAGTTACAGGAAAGTGTGCTTTCAAGCGTGACCTTGCATCATATCGAAAGTGACGAAGATAGTGGAAGATTTCAACTTGTCTCGAAGGAAAGTCGCTTACATAGAAGGCAACGAATTGGCACTCAAGCATATGTCCCTCCTAATATCTTGAAATCTGAACGTCTAGTGACATTGGCGACACGACTGAAACTGATACGAGCTCAATAAGCAGCCTGCACAGAGGCGCTGGTGGAAGGAAATGGTGGAGATTTTTCTAAGGTTTGCGTTTCATATACCTTTGCAGATCGGTCGAGACGGGAAGTTGCCGAGACATCATCCCAAAATATCAAAGATTCATGGACTTCAAAAAGATTTGCATCTCTTCACTGGGACTTAAAGTTGATGTCTGCATTAGCAATTCAGAACGTCAAGGAAGAGCAACTTGTCATAGCCTTGGGGGATACAGAGGAAATGGAAATCCTGGGCATACCATCCTACAAGTCAGGAACTGAGAGAAAAACTGGGGAAATTGTTCTGACATTGTGATAAACTTCGTATTTGAGACCACTTCAAGTAAAACAGGACATGTATCGGCAGCTTGTGTGAGCATATAACAACTTCTAAAGTGCCCTTTCCTCTGGTTTTGCTCCTCTCACCACATTGGCGATATAATGATGGATGTCTTCTATGATCTGAAAATTGAAGCCTCAAAATCACCTGAGATCATGCTGTTTCTGAGACTGCAGAGGAACTGGGACAAGATGAATCAAACTGCTACAAATTCCCTCTACAACCTAAACCCATTAAGAATCTCTCATTCTAATGGAGAATTTGAGTGAGGACGTCTTACTGAAAGCGTCGTCTGAGCTGAAAGTAAAGAGAGACGACTACAAGGAGTTCATTGAATTGTGTTTTCTCTTCTTACAAGAAACTGGACAAGGAAATGCATCCCTCAGACGTCCGGGAGCATAACACAAGGCTCACTAGCTTCAGGTTTGTTTCAGGATCAAATAAACCAAATGCCTCCTGGAACAGTCACAAGTCGTCATCAGACCACGAACGTTTAAGACACCGTCATCTTCATAACTCTTGTTTACAGCCAGTGGTTGATGATCTGTTCTGTGGCAGTGGATGCACCTTACAACGACCTTCCTTAAGGTTCTTCCTTAAGGCTCAAGTTCCTTAAGACCGTATTGTGTTACAAGACCATTCATCTACACATATCCAGGAGCGCGTTGGAAGAATTTATGAGGCATCTTTGGTATCTGGCACCTGAAATGTTACCCCTTGCTCCGTACAGCAGTCAGGTGCAGGAGGACCAAAAGGCAGCTTGATGCAAATGCTCTACTTGCACTGAAACCAAGCCGGGATGCAAAATTGGCCAGGTCTAGGTTTGCCACCGGACACGGAAAGCCCATTTTCCCTGCAAACATTTCTCTTATTACTGAACTAGCAGACCTTGTTACCCCAGATTCGTTGTATTTATTTCTTCTCTTTGACCTGGATCTGAGCTTTCTTGACTCAGATGTGAGCAGCTGGCCCTCGTCTGAAGCCTACAAATCGTCTCTTCAAAACGTCGGTGCTCTCACTGTTAATGACTGCGCTGAACGAGGCATATAAATGGGATTGGACCTTCTCCAATCATCGAGACACGAGACTAACTTCCAAAATGTGATCCAAGTTGTCGAAATCGATCGAAGATCACTCTTGAGAAAGCGAATGCGAAAACAGAAGGCTCCTAAATAAGACCATCATGAACCTGTGTTCAGTGAAAAATTAAGACATTCAATTTTTCGATGACTTTCATTTGTATTGTCGAAGTATTATTTCCTAATGAAAGCCATTTTATTGCTTGTACCTGTAACAATAGTGAAACCTGTAATCGTAATACGGTAAAGTTTCTTTTGTTGCAATGCGTATTTGTTGTTTTGTGGTACAGGTAATGAAATACCTGAGAAATAAGATCGTTTAACATATGTATGTATAGCACAATATCTGGATCAAATATTCAAATTGTTGGTTGGATATCAAAATATTGTTTGATTTTCGTAAAACTTGGCCCGATAGAATAACTTTGCACTGGTAACAGAATGAAAACTAAGAAAGACGCATATCTGGCATTTAAAATTTTCTACCACAGTAGGACGTGCTAAACCTGTGACACGTTCTTAAGAATACACTGACTACGAAAACAATGAACCGTAACTATTCTTCCCTTGATTAAGCCCGTAACCTCATACTCATTGATAATTTGTAATACAGATCGTGTAACGAAATGCAGGGGAGGAAGTGGTGTCCTGTAATTCAAAAGTAGCAGCAGGTGCTACATAAAATATGCGCATTGATTGCACTAAGCCACAAAAATTATCGATGCCAGTTTACAAAGGGACTGTCAGTTGGCAGCACTTTAAGGGACACGATGAGGGATTACACTAATCTCTGGATTCGAAACAGGGACCTGTGTTCTATTAGTGCATGAGGCAATAATCATATCAAAGCCTTGCAACAAGTATGCGGTTAGAAAGTGGAATGCTCTTCAGTCGTGCGCTCTCATTAGCATTTTCAGTTGAGGACATTTATGAGGTCGGAACAAAAAAAGATCTGTACGAAACCTAATAGCAATTGATTGGAATTGAATATTTACAACGACTGTGTAAAGATTACAATTATATTTGCACATATCTACGATTGCTGTGTAAGCAAACTATTTTTCTTTGCTATTCTTATACGGTACTAGTGACATTACTGGAAACTTGAGATGGTTACCCTGAGAGACGCCGTCACTTTCAATGCTCCTGGTTTTTACTGAGCAGAAACGTTAGCAACGACAATATCTAACGTATAATGATAGCCTAATACTAGGATTATTGTGCAAGTAACCCAAAAGTGTCAGTTGATTTAGAGAGGTGAGTACAGCTTATTTATGTAGTGTATGTTATTTTTGAGATTGGTTCAACAATTCGTCGTGTTTACGTAATTAGTCTTGAGTTCAAGCACTTACAACAAGGAAGAATAGTGACAGTGTCACTTTTAGTAAATCATGAAAATTTTGAACTAGAGATACCGAGTTAAAATCTACCTATGAGCACAAACAAACTACCTATTCATTTCCACGCCCTGAAAAGACTACGCTTTGTCTGGTCCTCTGTCAAAGTATATTTGGTCATGATGGACAGTAGTCAGAGCCATACAGTAGTAACTAACCCAGCCAATGGTATGTAGATGTAGGCTTCGGTATTCGACAGGTTTGTTGCCGTCACTATCACCATTGGTATGCCCAATTATGTCCGATTTGTAAGCAAGAGTTTATATTTGAATTTTGAGATGCAATGGCTTGTTAGTTAGCACAAGCCAGCATTATAATTCTCTTTATTATTTTTGTTGGAGAGGGGAGAGGGTGATGTTATTCAGTTTTGCAGTAGAATATCGGAAAGTAACATAATTAAATCAAGGTCTTTTTTAAAAGAGGACAGTGCTAATTTCTGGTCCCACACGTAAAGCCCATTACTAGAGCTGTTTGCTTGCTTGGGAGTAGTTCTATGCTCTTGTTGTTTTTGTTTCCTTATCACTTCATATGGAAATTGCGCTTTATAAGTTTTCTTTAGGATGACCGGCGTGCTTGCGATGCATCATTCCTTCCGATTTCAATTTGAACCCTGCAATTATATTGTTAGTAATTTGTCTTACCTTAAGATTTTCAGAGAGTATTTGTGCAGCCGTTTTAAACAATAACGAAAGATTCATAAAATCACATTAATTTAGTAGAAAAAGTATCACAGCCGTCTAATGTACCAATACTGTACATTTTTAGAATAGTACCATTAAGTGTAAATCCAGCTCTGCAAATAAAGTTTCGGCACCCCAAATGCCCAGCTGAACAAGCACTTCTTACTTCAATAGATCTTTGTTCCTTGTCTTAACAATGCAGTAACAGTATACATATTTTTATCAACTTACCAAAGGAGCTCACTTATCATTTCGTACCTTATAGATAAAACGCCTGTTTCGTGTGAGGCATTGATTAGACCATTTGGAGGACTAAGCTTTTCGATTAGTACTCTTTGGGGATACTTGATAATGGTTTAGTTGAGCAAGGATGAAAATAGCAAAGCCATGGTCCTTTATTTTTACATGCTCTCCGCTTCTTTTTTGGCTTTTGTTAATATTAAGGTTCCTGGTTTGGTATCACCGAAGCATCTTTTGCTTCAGAGAGATCTGATCACTGTGACTGAGTCGCCATCGTGTTTATACATCATATTTTGTTATTGTAAGAGTTATTCTTTTCTGACTCTCTGGACTTGATTGATTAGCAAGTAAACAACATCATGAGAGTCTTCCATCCACTCAAGATACAGCTGGGCAGAGATTTTGGGGTGCATCTGGGTGGGTCAGTGAGAGCTGGTTACCATACATGATGTTAAATATTGATAGTCAATGTCTTATTAATCTTGATATCAAAGAAAGTTAATCTAATCGTATATCTACGTGTAGGCATCAAAAAGGCCAGTTAGTCTTTTCCTTAATCTTTGCAAGCTAGTTGATGGTCAAGGAGCTAGCTTAATCCGCTGCAATACGTTGTCAAGTTTGAGTAAACAAATTTGATAGAAATTTTCTTCAAGGCATCTTGTGTCCTTCACTAGTGATGGAGCATAAGTGAAAAGTGGAATTGGTCTTCCACTGGAACACCTTTTTTCGGCCTGATACTTTGGCATTGCCTTGACCACTGAACAAGAATTGGCTGCCTCAAATACAGATTTGTCAGTTCACAGCTTTTACACAATCGAAGCATTGTTTCATAAGATCTACAACATATACGCGCTTCTTAAAACTTCAGCACAGTGAGTAAAAACTCTCAGGTTTACTGGAACATGCAAGAAGACATTTGGAAAGATCATAGCTATTCATTGAGTTAATTGTTGTTGCCGCCTCGTGTGGCTATATAGTAGCCCCTGCGTAGTATAGGAAGATCACAACAAAAAATATTTCGTCCTCCATATTCATTATAGCATTACAAAATGTTTTTGTCAATATTTTCTGTTCTTATCTTATAGCTGCCTTGCATGCATGATTTGTTCCAAATAAACTCTTTACAGCACCTAGGTAGACAAAGCTAGCTACATCTTCAACTCCAAGAAAGGCCGTGTCATAACAAACGAAAGATTTAAATTAAAAATCGAATCGTAACAGAGGAAGAATTTAAATCTGAACAAGCAAGTAGGAGCCTGAAAAATTCCTGTGCAAACAACCAGTATTACCTGTTGGTTTTGAGCTACGTGTTTCCGTTGCATATGATTGAGCATCAGCTTCGTGAAAAGCGACTAGTGCTTCTTGCTGTGTAAATAGTACCTCTTTACTCTACTACTGGTCCACTACGTTCAGACTACTTATTAAAATTTGTTGTCGTACAGGAAGTTGTGAATTTCTCCACTTGTAAGTTCAAATTTACGAATGGTAATGCAGGGTTTATTTAATGGATAGAACCCCAAAGCATAAAGACCTCGAAACCTTGTACTTCTTAACGTAATTTCTTGTCCTGTCAATACAGCAAGTGTACGGTCAGAATATTTTGTATTTTATATTGATGCACAATTTGCAATATATGGCATATCTTTACTTTCAACTTAAAGAGGAAATACTTAACGTATTAGCAGGGCTCGGTATAATATGTCAGGTAGAGTACATAGAGGTAAATGCCTCCAAAAAATGCTGAACGTATATTTGGGATTTTTGTATGTGTTGAAAAATTGCTTTTCAGTTGAACAACATTCTTGTAGTACAAAACTGAACAATAGCATAGAAAATTTGACTAAGGCAACCTAGGTCGAAAATTCTCAGATAGATCATTCTCTTCTTTAAAGTTCGTTAACATTCCAATTTTTGTATTTTATCGGTAGTTTTACCACTGCATCAGACACTCTTAATTGTCATCATCATTTGCTATCCCTGTAAGATACGAAGTTCGGTATTGAATGTATTTATTCGTTGCACTGTAATTAACACGTATGAAAGCTGTTCAAATCACTTTCATCGTTGATGCCTTTGACACCAACGTCGTGCATATGACCATGTACTTCACTCGCTTCATCACAAGTGTAATGTAAATTAGGAAAATTTCACTTGGAAGTGTAAATAATTTAACCAAATAATGCTCCTTTTTCCTTCCCCATAGTGTCTCGTCATGATGACCAACAACACTAATATTTCAAACACGTCAGTCACTGGGAGATCCAAAGATGTGCCTTTTGTTGGAATAAGCACATATTCCAAGGATATTGATACCTTTCTTGCTGTCTTGTATTCAACAGTTGGAATAACTGCAATTGTACTAAATAGCTTAGTATGCTATCTATTTGCCAAAGGAAGAGTTAAAACCTCAGCTTTCAATCTACTGCTTCTCGTTCTCTCCATATCAGATTTAGCGTCTGTTGCTGGTATTACCCCGTATGTATTTATAGATGTTAAAACAATGGATACTTCACAAACAGCCCTGAACTATCTTTGCGGTATTACCATTGGCATTTCATTTTATTGGACTTGTACTTTTGTATCAATTTTCGTCTTGTGCTTAATTTCAGTTAATAGGTATTTTTTCGTTAATCACCGTACAAAGGCGCTCTGGTTACGAAAACAGAAGACTGTATGGATAGCTTTCTTTACATTTTGGCCATTAGCCATTACCGTATGGACCCCAAATATATTTTCTTTCCGCTATGACAAACTTACTGGTGTTTGTTACAGAGATTGGCCACCAAGATTTAGTGGTGTGGCATACGCATTTGCAACTATTTTGTTAGGAATGGTCTTGCCTTTTGCTCTCATGGTATACACTTTTGTCGCCACTGTAATAACATTGTGGAGTAAACAAGCTTTAAATGGTACAAAAAGTGCAGTTCTTAAAGCACGGAAACGGGTAGTGTCCTTACTTGGTATATTGATTTTGGTTCATATTGTCTGCTCATTGCCAGCTGTTGTTTTTTGGACATTATCCAGATCAACCCATGTCTTTCCAACTGGAGTGGAAGGAGAATATTTACGAATGAAGATTATTCGTGTTGTTGTTCTTATTGCTCTTTGTAACACTGTTTTGGATCCTGTCATCTATGCCCTTCGATCTACGGAGTTCCGTTTGGCATTTAGAAATCTCATTTCGAAAACGAGTCAGACTATGCCAAAGCACTTCTCGGAAAGTAATCAGTCGACAGCCCCCGCACCTCGGGCGGAAACAAGTTTGTAAGATGTGGATGAATTACACAAACACAAATGAGGATGCCTAAAAATTTTCTGTATTTTTATGTCGGATACTGAAATGCTAAAGCTCGGAAATTACAGCATTTTGTTGTTCCATGTCCTCCCTAATGCTCTTTCAAAGGGATATGGTCTGTAGGGTGCACGGGTGGGACAAAGTGCCGAAGCATTGATGCAGAGGGAATAAAGAATAGACGATACAAGGAAAACAGTTTAGAGAAATCGTATATTGTGCTCGTTAAAGAGCCACTACTTCAATATAAAAAATGTGCACTGTATTAGTAAGTTGCTTGCAGTGTCTGTACTGAGCACTGATGAAATTTGTGTATGGGATGGTAAAATCCCTGTATACACCTTTTCAATGTCCAAATATCACCTTGTCACCTTATACGGTGCACTTGGTAGGCACAGGACGCAGGAAGCTTATGCCTCACAATCAAGGGGATTGTAGTTTGTTGGAAAATAATATTTCTTAATTATGAACTTTCATGGAAGCAGGTCCTTATTGGAAATTTGCAAGTTGGCTGGTGTACCGCCTTCGTTATGGTTTCTATTAGGGATTGTAAATATTACCATTTATGTGAAGTGGTATTGAACATACTTAATGTTCTATTGTTGATCCTTCCTTGTACAGTGGTTGTATTATGTGTTGTTTTTGCTTTATTATGGTTCTTCTTTTTAAGTAGTGCAGTTAAAGGACGTGTGGCGTCACGGTACACACTCCAATATCTAAGTGGATCTCCCTTATCAAGGAATTCAGCGTTTGATAGTGTACCGTATTGGTTTACAAAAACAACAACCGAGCTAGTCCGATATTCCGTGACCTGATTTTAGCACGAACAGTTATCCATTCGTATTATATTGCATGGGGATAAGCAATCAGAAAAAACAAGTTTTAATTCCTCCTAGAAACTCCTACGTTATTACACTAGAACAGTTACCTGACATTGCCTTCTCCCAAAGGTGGCATGTACGGAATTTTTGTTTGGATAATTGTCTGGGAGGAAACCTTGAGATACACAGACACAGTAGTGTACATGGAAAGGATATGCTGGGGGTGATATATCTGATGTTGTGTTTCAAAGTCTAAGTGAAGCCCTTGCCAACTGCTCAATCATATAATATTGCAACATGCTCCATCAAGGCGTTTATGAGAACAGGGGATATCACTTTTGAAGTTCGTGGCACACTATTTAACGATTGCATCATTCTTCAGCGTGGACTTGAATTTAAAATTGATACGCAATTGAGTCTAACTTTATTAAACTATAATCCTGTCCACAAATATAACTGTGAGTTATTTCTGATATTGCTTTAAAGTCAATACATTTGTAATATGAGGAGTGACCTATGGAGACATATATATGCTTATTCGTTTTTCGGGTTAGAAGGCAGGGAGTCCAGATTTTGAAAATAGCTTGTCCCTGCTTGCAAATCGTTTCTAGATGTATTCGTCATTCTAACAACAATCACGGCAAAAAGTCCTTAGTTCATAAACGAATGAAATACGGTCAGTGTTTGCATAGGCTCTTACTACCTCTTTCTCCCAAATACAATATTTTTTGTTGTAAAGCAGTAATGTAAGGGCTCGTTAATATCGCGCAAGCGTATGATCTTCTAATGCTCACAAGCCAACATGGTTTTAGAAGTAGACGGAATCCAGCATACCAAAGTGTATAAAAACAGCAACAAGCCAGTTGACTGTCATTTTTTGCGGCTGAATCGGCCTAGAAGTATATTATTGCGCCTACCACATTAATCTGTTGAACTCAAGTTCCCAACTTAAGAGTAAAATAAGAGCAATTAAAATTATCACCAACGGACCAAAGAGTTGCAAGAAATGCGGACTCAAGGGCAAGACTTCAAGTTGTCAAAAGGACCTACTTTTCAACGTTTTGCTTCGCATATGGGGAAAGTTGATCTTTTGTATAACAAGAAAAAATTAATTAATGTCTCCCCCGTCCGAAAGTCAAAAATTAGGCTGTAACAAAGTTCCTTTTTCAACCTCATCCTTGTCACGATATTATATGTTACACCATATCACATCAATCATATTATATTTTATATAAATATCATGGTACGTGATAGATCATATAAGGGGTGGATCCAGCACAAAATCTGACCGTTTCAGAATTGATTGGAGAAAGGGGCTCGGTGCAGAGAAGGACTCACAATCAGGATCACGCCCATTTACAAATATATATTAAATAACTTTTATGTAGTAACCC